>MU897213.1:0-16431 GCA_036418205.1 Ostertagia ostertagi | reverse complement strand
GCAGATTCTTCTTTATAGTCCGCGAAGGTTTGCTAAATAGCTCGACGGCGATGAAGCTCGTACAAACTTTGCATAATTTAAATTACGAAGGGACGTAAGCAAACCAGCCCTTTTGGCGCTTCGGCTGGGACCGTATGCTGAATGTTGGGGAGGGGATGGAGTCCCCGACGGTGGACGGACCACTTCAACTCGGTCCTTAGAACCGCCACAATTTGGTGCTTACCTCAGAACTAAGCCTTAAAGAGAGGACGGGTCCGTCCCCTCTCCAAGGCTTAGTCCTGGGGTGAGCAAACCAGCCCTTCTGGCGGAGCTGCTGGACCAGCTGCACCACTTGCGTCAGTACTCTCCTATCGTACCAACCGAGTTGAAGTAAACCGTCGACCGTTGGGGACCCCATCCCCTCCCCAACATTCAGCATACGGTCCCAGCCGAAACGCCAAAAGGGCTGGTTTGCTTACCTCGCTAACCCCTTCTTTGTTGTTTCGCAATGTATCACCACCATACACCATGACGAAAGAGAAACGCGGGACTATTTTATGAGGAGCAGAAGGCTTGTAGAGCAAATTTGATGAACGTGATAAAACAAAGGATTGAAATCGAACCAAATACATTTAACCTAAATTCCAGATTCCGTCGGGTCTATTTCAGAATTTTAGACGGTGCGTTCCTGTTGCCGTAATTTGTAAATAAACTGGAGGTGTATATTTACGCTTTTTGTAATTAATGTGTTAGAAAAAAGAGGAAACAGACGGCGAAAGGCACTTATTTGCTCTGTTTCACCAAGCTGTTCACTAATTTCCAAATTAAAATTTTTCTCTCCCACTGAGTATTCATATTTTCTCGAGCACCATTTCATGAGATAAAAAGACGGGATATATTAGTAGCGCTGAGAACGGAGTTGAAGGAACCATTCCATTCTGCTTTGCGGCTCTAACAATAAGGGTCAATATCAAGTTAATGATATCTTTATTGGTAGACATAAGAACTTTGACAACGCGCTCCTTTAAAGTAACACCAGTTGGCGCCGCACGCATTGCGCGCGCAACACAGATCTGTGGCGAATTTTGATGGTGCGACGAAAAATTTCAAATTTGGCTTGATACAATACGAATATCTGAATTCTCCGCTAAATTCTATGCGCTCTTTCTTCGTCAACCATTATCCTATTTTTCTCGGTCCTCGGCCCGGACAATAAATCTCGTGGCGAACTCCGTCTACTTCGGTGCGTGCCCTGCCGACCAATAGCATTTGGCTCCCTTCTTTTCGCCGACCTCTACCCCCTTTTTCACCGGTCTCTGGGACCTCTTGGAACCAAATTACGACACTTTTGGCAAACTCCGCCCACTTAGGTGCGTGCTCTACCCAGTGATAGCAGTTGAGCTCTTTTCCCTCACCAACCTCTAACCCCGTTTTCCCCTATCTCTAGGACCTCTTGCAACCGAATTGCGATACTTTTGGCAAACTCCGCCCACTTGGGTGCGTGCTCTACCCACTAATAGCATTTGACCTCCTTTCCTTCGCCGACCTCTACGTTTCCCCTATCTCTAGGACCTCTTGCAACCGAATTGCGATACTTTTGGCAAACTCCGCCCACTTGGGTGCGTGCTCTACCCACTAATAGCATTTGACCTCCTTTCCTTCGCCGACCTCTACTCCCTTTTTCCCAGCCTCCTGGACTTCTTGGGGCCGAGTTATGAATTTTCGTCGCAAACTCCGCCCACTTTGGTCAAGCCCCGCCCACCATGGCCTTTGACCTCCACTCCTCCACCCACCTCTATCCACCTTTTTCCCCAGCCTCCGGGACTTTCTGGAGCCGAGTTATGAATTTTCGTCGCAAACTCCGCCCACTTTGGTCAAGCCCCGCCCACCGATGACAGCTGGCCTCCACTCCTCCACCCACCTCCATCCACCTTTTTCCCCAGCCTCCGGGACTTCTTGGAGCCGAGTTTGAATTTTCGTCGCAAACTCCGCCCACTTTGGTCAGGCCCCGCCCACCAATGACATTAACCTCCACTCCTCCACCCACCTCTATCCACCTTTTCCCCAGCCTCCGGAGCTTCATGGAGCCGAGTTATAAATTTTCGTCGCAAACTCCGCCCACTTTGGTCAGGCCCCGCCCACCAATGACAATTAACCTCCACTCCTCCACCCACCTCTATCCACCTTTTCCCCAGCCTCCGGAGCTTCATGGAGCCGAGTTATAAATTTTCGTCGCAAACTCCGCCCACTTTGGTCAGGCCCCGCCCACCAATGACAATTAACCTCCACTCCTCCACCCACCTCTATCCACCTTTTTCCCCAGCCTCCGGAGCTTCATGGAGCCGAGTTATAAATTTTCGTCGCAAACTCCGCCCACTTTGGTCAAGCCCCGCCCACCATTGATAGCTGGCCTCCACTCCTCCATACACCTCTATCCACCTTTTTCCGGCTCTTTAGGACTTCCCCGACCCGAATTATGAGGGCTTGTAGAAAATGCTGTACACTTCAGAGCGCGCCCCGCCCATTCTGGGCAGGCCTCCGCCCACGTCATGTATGCAGGAAACACCTTAGACATTGCTCCCTTACACCAAATTGTTTTCTGCTCTGTAGGCTTTCTCCCAACCGAGTTATGAAATTTTTCATAAAGCACTGCTTTTTTAGAGAACGCCCCGCCCACCGGGGTGGGTCTCCCTAATTCGATGTTGACTTACCAATGCACACCTTAGCCCACTTTTTGGCCCAGTTTCGAGGTCGTTTTTTCACTGAAATCGAAATCTTGGTCTTTGGTACAATTCATTTCGACGCACGCCACGCCCTCTGTGGCGGGGCTCCGCTTAGCTGATGTGTGTTTTGTATTACGTGAGACCCTGCCCACCCATCCCACACTTGACCCGGTCCCTCCAGGCGGATCCCGAGGAGCTAGGGAATTTCGTGACAGACATACAGAACGACAGAGGGACAGAACGACACAGGGACAGAACGACAGACGAAGCGCTTTATAGTATGTAAGATATAAAAAGAGGGGGATCATTCACATCACGACTCCTATCATTTTTTTGCACCTTTCCAGTGCCCCCCCCCCTGCGGAGCTATCCATCTTCCACGCTAACCTCCCCTGCTGACATGATTGCGCTCGCTTCTACGCTCCATTCCAGGTTGAATCAGCCGGGACTTGTCGATCGATTGTCGTTGTCGAGTCCTACCGCTGGCCTCGAAGCGGCGAGGGGGCGAAACGGGAGAAAACCCCGGCTAATAGTGGAGGTAACACCGCCTCAATGGGCTAGCTACCCGAGGGTCGGTATATTAGCTACAACACGCACAAAGAGGGTCCGGAGCGGCGCAGATGGAAGCACGAGCTCTAAGTGCACTGGAGCAAACGGCGACCTGAAGGGACCTGCAGACAAAAACCGCCGCAGGATTTGGAGTGCACAGGAAGAAAAGCCGACGAGGCATGGGGACTGTCTACGAATTTGCACCTACAACTGTCGTACCATCGCCTCAGCGGCCGACCAAACCATCTTGATGGAGGCCAGCAAGAAGCTTCGCTTTGACGTCATCGCCCTCCAGGAAACAAAAACCAAGGAAACAGCCACAAGGAAGACCTAACGACGGCCACCTACTTGTTCTAGGAGCCAAAGTGGATGGAAGAAACGTTGGCGGCGTTGGATTCCTCGTCCACCAACGGATTGAGCGACTGGTCGACTCAACCGAGGTATTCGGCCCGCGACTGGCCATTCTCCGCCTACGCATCGACAAGCGCACCTCTATCAGCATTATTAACTGTTACGCGCCAACGTCAGCAGCAACGGATGGAGAAAAAGACACGTTTTATAAGGAGCTGGAGGAGGCTACGAAGAAGGAGCGTTCGTACTACAAGTACGTTGTTGGAGACTTCAACGCAGTCATCCACGAGGAAAAGCCGGCGACAGCGCGCATTGGACACACCGGAGATACAAACGAAAACGGAGACCGTTTGATGGACTTCCTAGAGCAATGCAACCTCTTCCACGGAAACAGCCTCTTCATGAAAAACGTGGGCCGAAGGTGGACATGGGAGAGCCCTAACGCAGCAGCTCACAGCGAAATCGACCATATTCTCACGAACAGAAAGTGGAGTTTGCTAGACGTCAGTGTGGTAGATGCATTCCGCACCGGAAGCGACCATAGACTCGTCCGGGCCAAAGTTCGCCTCCGAGCGAAACTCCGAAGACGAGACCACTATCGACCTCCACCCATACGACTGCCGCAGTACGACATAAACGCCATGGAGGCGGCCGCTGCTAACTACACATGGCAGGAGGCACAGGACTTGTCAAAGGACTACGACTTGCTTGTAGAAGGACTTCTACACTGCGCAACGGCATCGGTTGTGACAGGAAGAATGAACTCGAAGAGTAGGATCGATGACAATGCTCGTACACTCCTCCAACAACGGGCTGCCGTCCACCGTAACTCTGCATCCACACCACTGGAACGTGCTACGATTAACAAAGCGTGCCGCTACGCTGTGAAGGAGTCGATTCAGCGATACAAAGACGTGGCAGAAGCGAGAACGAGCCTCAAGCGATGTCGTCGGGACGTTAGTGTCCGATCAACGACACCGGTTTCCCATATCCCTACACCAACACAAGAGGTGGCTCCGCGGATAGAAGAGTGGGAGATAGAGCACGCCTTACGTCAGATGAAGCCGAGAAAAGCACCCGGACCGGACCGCATCTCAGTGGACTTTCTGAAGTCGGCGTCCTACACTGTCATCAAGCAGCTCACCAAGCGCTATAATAAGTACCTGGACGAGCAGAAGATCCCGGACCAGTGGAAGACGTCAAATACGGTGCTTTTGTTCAAGAAAGGCGAGCGCGATCAAATGAAGAACTATCGTCCCATTGCGCTCCTCTCACAGTTGTACAAGCTGTTCACGAAGATTATTCTAAACAGACTGGAAAGACAACTGGACGACTATCAACCAGTGGAGCAGGCCGGGTTCCGCAAGGGCTTCTGTTGTATGGACCACATCCACACCGTCACGCAGCTGATCGAGCGGGCCAAAGAATACAAGTACCCACATCAACCTGTTGGAATGATGCATACGGACACATTCACCACCATCCGCTTGTTTCAACGAGAGCTACGCGTGCCGATTGAAAAAGGAGTCAGGCAAGGTGACACGATCTCTCCCAAGCTATTCACCACCGCCCTCAACCACGCGATGCTACAGCTGGACTGGGATGATAGAGGCATCGACATCGACGGCAAGAAGTTGTCTAACTTACGCTTCGCAGACGACATCGTCCTCATCAGTCAAGACCAAAAGGAACTACAGCAGATGGTGGAGGAGTTGGACGATGTCGGCAGAGCCATTGGCCTCACGATAAACCGAACAAGACAATGGTCATGCGGAACGAATGGGCAGATGCGTCACCTATCATACTCGGAGGCGCCGCACTCCCGGACACCGACTGCTATGTGTACCTCGGTCGACTCATCTCCGTGGACAACAACTTGCGCGCAGAGATCATGAGGCGCAAGAAAATGCGCAATGGGAAGCATCAAAGAGGCGGCTCAGCTCATCTCGGACAAGAAGATACGAGCTGACCTATTCGACTCTACGGTACTGCCCGCACTCTGCTACGCATCCGAGACGTGGGCAGAGAACAAGACGTCTACGATGATGTTGACTCCATTAACCGCCGGGAGCAGAGAAGCCGCAACTTGCGCAGCACAGACATGCGCTTAATGTCTGGTATCCGTGACGCCGCAGTGTATACGTGGGACGCAAAGAAACGATGGGCCGGACATGTGGTCAGACGCATGGATGATCGGTGGACCACACGCGTTACGTTCTGGTATCCACGAGACGTGAAGCGCACACTTGGCCGTCCTGCAACACGATGGAGAGACTCCCTGAAGAAACTTCAAGAAGATGCGGGCCAACACTGGGCCCAAACCGCTCAAGATCGTCAAAAATGGAGGGAAGCGTGTGCTCGCCGCTGAAGATCATCGGCCGACAACGAGCATCCAAGTATCCAAGTGAGTAAGTTCCTGCAAAATCCTTGTCGAAGATCTTCCCCTTGACATTATCATCGCACTTATCTTAATCCTTGTCGTTAGAACCGCAGAACAGGAGTGGCCCCTTCAACTCCACTTTCGCCGTTGATAACTTACCAGTTTAGCTCCGCACGCAACCGCGCGCATCACATGGTGGGCTTTAGTGAAACTGGACAACTTGCTGAATATTAGGTCACGTGGCTGAGAAACTAACAGTAAGATGTTTTGGAAGATGTGTCACATGAATTTCAAAGGTTGTCCAATTTTGCTGAAGATTGTCGCGTAATGCGCGCAGTAGCATGCGGAATGAAAATGGTACTTATCATGACTTCGTAAACATTTAGCATTGATATCGAGCTCGGGCGATTTAGCGGTTTATAGAATTCCACAATTGAAGAATCGGTGTGTAAGTGAAATATAACCAATCAATCAGCATCAACCGATGATGGAAATTGGAAATATGATTTATTCGCTATTAGTCCAAGTCCAGATAGTGGAGCAGCTCAACTTTCTTTGCTTCTTTAGATGAAAGGGTGGAAATGGAACATATTCCCGTGCTAGGAATCTGGTTCAGTTTAACCGAGTGCACACTCAATTGTCGCTATTTTTATTAGTGCACCTGCCTTTCATACCCCTTTCTGTCACCCACATTCACCGTATCTCCGTCCCATCTTGTAGCGTGTAGGAGCTAATATTTACTGTCACCACGAAGGCTACAACGAAATCAGCGGTACTCAAAATCCTAACTTCCTTATCAACCGTTATCGGTTGTTATCACTTTTGATCACCCACTATCCGTGTTCCCGTCCCATCCCCTATACCACATGTGAGAGCCAAGGTTCCAATGTCACCGCGAGGGCCGCAACGAAACTGGTGGTATCCACACTTTGACGCCCCTTATCAGTTCTTATCAGTTGCTACCACCTTCTTCCAATCACCCTTTTGGTCCCTGCCTCACCCCACATAATATTCATGAGTGCGAACATCTTAGGATCAACGCAAAGGGCGTTGCGAAACTGACGACGTTAGCATTCCGATGCCCTTATCAGCCCTTATCATTTGCTATCACTTTCCTTCGCTCACCATTTGGGTCCCAGTCCTACCCTACACAATATTCATGAGTGCTAGCAATCCACTGCCAACGCGAACGGCGTAAGGAAGTTGGTGACATCGGCATTCGCCCGTTATCAGCTTCTATCAGTACTTATCACTTTCCGCCACCCATCATCAGTGTTCACGCCCGACCCCCTATATACCCTAGAAGTTTGAGCGCTCTGGGATCAAAGGGAACGAAGTTATGAATTTCCGGTCAGACACACACACACACACAACCGCTTAGCCGGGTTGTCGGAAAAGTTCTTGCGCATTTTCTTCTTCATCTTGCAGAATCTTTTGGGATCGTTTTGAAACAGTCACTGTTGAACGCATGTGAGCGCTGGTTAATGCTCTCTCCACAGCATTTCTGTCGTAGCATTTTGCAGCGTTTGAAGCTCAAAAATCGCCTTTCACTGGAGGTATGCTCGACTGCTCCTGCCTTTATAAGCCCACAAAATGCGTCGATTGAAGCGAAGCAGTGGGATTGCTAGGTGTTGTGATGAACCTCCGAACTATCTTTCACAATATGCCAATTATTTGGTTGCTGAGTTCCAGATACTTGAGAAAAAACACAAATCTAGTCAGCCTGCCATCTTTCATTGAAGAAATATACCCAGAATGTTCTAATTGGAGAGAGCTGTTAGTGCAATGCACGGATATTGGCGGAGCTCTTCCAGTGCTACCACACCACAATGGCCGTTACTTAATATCGCCTCTAGAGGAGTGAAACTATGGCGAAAGGATTTTTTGAGACCTGACTGACAACAGGCTACTGAGACCATTAAATTTTGCAGGGACATTTTGATTTGCCGCCCGTCTATCGCTTGATCCGCCAACTTTGCTGATGGTTTCAAGAAGTGGGATCCTTAGGTAAACCGCACGCGAAAGCACGACTGGCTCGGATGCGTAGAACAAAGGATCGTCACACTCGATAGAGAACAGGTTAATTTCTTCTACCGAGGTAACATTAGAACCTCTTCAGGCTGCAAATGTTTCGCTCACGGAGAGCTGCTACCAACGAAGTCCACTGCTATTGGTGAACAATAGTGTTAGCAAGTGGATTAGTTTCCTGGCATGGTGCTCGGAAAATCGGAGAAACTCTACTTTATGTCGGCAACGCTCACCCACAAATTACGGAGATGGTTCAGGAATGGTCTCCAGGCTCGTTATAGAATGATCTGACCCACTTCGTGTGTACAGCAAACCTGGTTGAGACGGGCTGCCATACGCTTATGTTGCCGTCGAAGGTACTGAATTAAGGGCAGTTCGATGATCCGGACCTACTCGGAGTCAACCTCTTTGAGCTCTTCGTCCCAAAGACTCGAGATGTCTGAAGGGCTAGCAACCTGAAGGTGCCTGCTGAAGAGCAATGTTCCGACGATTATGGTGATGTATGTATTTAACAATTGTTGGCTGCACTAAAGAAGAAAAACAATTTTGAAAAAAAAGTTGCCAAATGCGCAAAGACTTTCCGACAACGCATAACTAGAGCAAATTGTGGCAAGACTCATCTCTCTGAGACCATTATGTATTCATGTCTGTCTTATTTTGTCTCGAATCTGTACTGCCGATATTTTTCACTGATGCTGAGGTGCTCACAGTTGAGTTAGTATTTAAAAAAAGAAGTGGGACAAAACAACATTTCTAACTAGCCGAAACCAGTGTATCAAACATCGTCGATTCATATTGAAGTTTTGAGGCTATCAGACTTCAAATCAAAACACCCTCGACTTCTATTCCACGAAAGGTAATTTAGAACAGGAAGAATTATCTCGAATTTTTTCTTCCATTTTAACCAATTCCTTTGGCCAAGGGAAGTCTGGAAGAAATCACAACAATAGCCTGGGATGCACTCGAGGTCGACTATCTCCACGCCGACTTCTCGCCCTCTCCGGAAGGATTCAATCCTTTCTCATAGCAGATAGTGGCCACCTGGAAGTGTAATGTAGTTCTGCGTTCAATAATTTCCAATAATTATTTTGTTACTTACTTCTTTTTTTGTTGTGCACATTTTTCCATGATCAGTTCATCATCTTGCAATTTGTGGCTACCCTGCACAATTATGCACAAGCTTCACCTATCTAGGCTAGAAACGAATTTCTGCCAACATGTAGAGAATTCGTGCGAACTGTTTCAATTCTATGATTGACTTTTGATCCTAGTGAGTAATGAGGAAACATACCAAACAGGCATCGATTTTGGTCCCACTTCTTTCTTCGATCCTATGTTTTAGGTATGCGTCTCTCCACGTCTTCTCCAGTTGAAGGCGCAGTGCATTAGGCACGTAGGCCTACAAGCATAAGCCGTTTTGTGACCTGGTTACTACACTGATAAAACCCTGCTTTTCTGATTTTTGAAATCAACACGCAGAAGCATCCGCCTACAAGTTATAGTTCTGCATGCAGAGTATTACCTGGGTAGCGCCTTTGAATGTTCAGAATTCTCTCAGTTATCGCTATGGGAGGCTTATTGCCATTAAAATTATTCTTTAAACACGAAAATGGCCATCTTGACAAATTGCTAAAGCAGGTTCTCATGCGCTGCTCAAATAAGATGGCTAGAGTGTTTCTTGACCAACGGGAAGGTCGAAGACCACTCTTTGGATTTGATTTGTTTGGGAATAGTGACGCTAAGGTGTAGCCACACCAACGATTCGAATTAGTGGCTCTCGAAACCAAATTTTCACCGCTGTTGACATTGTGGGTCGCCATACACTTCCGCACCTACACTGATGTGCAAAAGTTAGGGACGAGATGAATAAAGTAACTAAACCTGATGACATCTCTGCAGCCCTTTGAACGGTTTCTTTTGCTTGCATTCGGTACTGTACTGCAGTAGTTCTTTCTGTGTACGGTTAGGTTCCATCAGGTTGTCTTACTCGGCAGTAACAAATCACGGAAAATTGCGTTCGTCCTTAAGTTTTGCACACCAGTGTATTTCACATCACTTCATTATATAAACCACATCATTGGATGTGTCGGTTTGTCGGTGTGTGTGTCGTTCTGTCCCGTCCGGACCAACCGCTCACAAAACCAGGGAGTACGAAGGGCAACACTTCGTGATGTTGATGTCATGATCATGATAACACCCACAGCGGCTATATAAACACCGATCGAGCACACTCAGTCTCATTCTACATGGTGCTGCCGTGGCAGCCGGATGAGGGGGGAGAAGGGAGGGGAGGAAAAGGGAGGCAGGAAGGGGGAGGAGGGAGAGGGAGAAAGGGGGAGAAAGAGGGAGGGAAGGAAGAGAGGAGAAAGGAAGGGAAGACATGGTACTACCGTGGCAGCCGGAGGGGCAAGATGGGAATGTAAAAGAGGAGGAGGTGGGAGAGGATGCAGGGAGGGAGAACAACTGCTTTCAAGAGGAAGGGATTATCCGTGTTGACGTATTACTCTAACGTGATGTTGTGATTCTGATAACACCCACAACGGCTATATAAACACCGATCGAGCACACTCAGTCTCATTCTATGTACACAAGTGGAAGACCACAGCGGAAGACGTGAAGCTTACGCAGGGAAGCAACGTCCCGGCGGTTGACGGGGAACCAATCTGGTTTTTTGATTATTGGTCTGCTAAAATTAGGACCAATAAACATGTACCAATTTGGTCCTCCGACAACTGCCAACCCCCCCCCTTCCCTGCGTAAGCTTTGCGTTCCTCTCCTCTTCTTATCCTCCCCTCCTTCCTCCACTGCTCTCCAGCTGCCACTGCAGCACCATGTGGAATGAACGGAAGTGTGCTAAGTAGGTGTTTATATAGCCGTTGAGGTTATCACAATCATGCCTGCAAAACATTGATTGCTCAAATCCTGCGAGCTACCCAAATCGGATAGCGGCTTCTTTATTCCAGTAGCTGCCATTGTCACTCACTTCATTTTGCGGTTATACATACACCAGTTTTGCTTCGCCCGCTATCGCGCGCATGTCAACATAGCTTCTGTGAAACAGAGTATAGCCGGGCTGTTGTATTGAGTAACATACTGCTTTCAATTGATTTTACTGATGGTATTAAGGAAAGCAGATGATAAAGCAGTAATTTCTCATAGTTCGAATACCAATAAACATCCATCATTTTTCTAGAACTAACAAAGTCTAGCAGCCGAATGACCTTTGGATAACTAATACAATTACTTGGGCTGCTTATTATCAGCCCTCACCGTAAACATCTACCATGCTTGGATACTGGGATAGTTTAGCGGTCTAATAACTTCTTTTACCGGTGATGCGATAGAATTACCAATTTATCGTATTTCCACAGACACCGACCATCTTAGGAAGCTCGGGCAGATTAGCGGTCGAATGGATCACGACTACATCGCGAAAAAATGAGATGTTTTCTTATCCCACATCTGGATAAGAACTTCAGTACATTTGCTTGTATCGCTCCTTATCAGCCCCTATCAGCCGTTATCACTTTCTGGTCCCCATCAAATATGTTCCCGTCCCACCCCTATATCATATCTGCAAAGCAACGCCTCAATGCTGCTGGGCCGCGCGCTATGAATTTCGTGACATTTGCGTTCAGCGCCTCTTATCAGCCCTTATCAGTCGTTATCACTTTCTGACCCCCACCAAATATGTTCCCGTCCCACCCCCTATATCATATCTTGAAATCAACTCCTGACGACCACTGGTGCCCGAGCTATGAATTTCCGGTCAGACAGACAAACACACACACACACACACACACACGCACAACCGCTTAGCCGATTATATACAGGGGGGGGGGCAAAAAAAAAGACATTTTGCCTATGTCGGACTTCGGCTCTTTTTTCTTCGCAGAGATTGCTGTCGTTGACGGGAGTTCCTCAGCAGAGTATTCCCTAAGTGTCCCTCTATAAGTGTACGCAGGCCCTCCTTCACTGCCCTCACCGTCTTCAGAATATGACGTCATCTGTCACCGTCGTCAGGCTCAAGGAGGTCTACCGTAAGAGCTTCAGCCTGAAGCTCTTACGCAATTTCGTGAATCGATTTAATGTTGGATAGTTTTCTAGAGGCATTAGCTACCACTGTGCAAATCCCCTCGGAACTAGCTTTCCAGTAAGGGTCGTTATGGTACACGATCCTTCGAAGACCCCATTGAGCTCGACCAGTGCACCATGTTTCCAGGGCAAATTCTTCTGATGCCGTCCACGTACGTGGCCACTATGAAGATTTTCTTATAGAATGGAATGCACTCTTTAATAATAAGTTGGAACCGTTCGGTCTGAGTTGAGTAAAATGTGCTTAAATCCATCTGGAAGTGGAGGCAAAATGTCTTTTTTTTGCCCCCCCCTGTATATCAGGTGTTTCAGAGAGTTCTGTCGTTTTCAACCCCTAATTTAGCCACTTTCAGGTCTATTTAAAGCTAGAAAAAGAAAGTCATGCCAACTTGCTCATCGAGTATACCGCATTCAAAGCTTTGAAAAAGCTATAAGAAAATATTTTAGGACAAAGTTGAGCTAAGCATTGGATAGAGCTGGAAAAGCTCTTCAAAATGATATCAACATCAATTGCAGCTTTCCAGATTTCAAGGGAAATAAAGCATCCAAAAGTGGAGTGTCAGAAAACGACAGAACTTTCTGAAACACCTGATAGTAGTAGGATGTGCACGTGCCACTACAAATAGAATATGTCCACGCTCTAGGGTCGACGCGAGCTGCGTAACAGAATTGACGACTTTTGCGTTCTGACGCGCCTTATCAGCCCTTATCAGTTGCTATCGCTTCCATTCATGTACCACCAATGTCCCGGGACCACCCCACATAACTTGTAAGTATAGACGCTCTAGTACCAATATGAACGACAAAACGAAATTGGCGATGCTCGCTTTCTAGCCCCTCTTATCAGCTATTATCAGTCGTTATCAGTTCCTATCACGTACCACTTGTGTCCCCATCCCACCCCCTATAACATATGTAAGAACCACTGCGCTATCGTTACTGTGACTCGAGCTATGAATTTCCGGTCAAACACACACACACACAACAGACACACGCTAGCCGCTTATATATAGTAGGATATTAGGAATAATACACTGGTGTGCAAAACTTAAGGACCAGATAGATAAATTGTCCTAACTTATTAACAATTAGATGGAATTGGATGAAACTGTACGGGCATAATGCTAGAAGCCCTACAGTCATGGGCACCGAAGTGGGCCTCATATGTCTTGCATCCGGCTTCAATCTGGAGCCTAAATGGGGTGGCCACCCAGAACGATGGGTATCGTGGGGCAGGACAAGAGGGGTAAACTAAGCAGGGAGAAGTGACTGTGGAATGTAGTGGTGTTCTTGATTACATCAAGTCTCAGAGACAACACTAGGGTGACTTTACGCGAGGAAGAATCATTGGGAAACTGAAAAAAGGAAGTTGTGTCCAGGAGTTTTGTGTCAACCACAGCATTGTTTTTTGTGCATGAGAAGCAATGTGGACCGCAGCCACTGCTGTCCCAAGAAGAGGAGGTTGTGGGTCACGAACAACCGCAGCAGCAGGTGATTGCTAGGTTTTGCTACAGGCAAAAATGGACCCACGTCAGTCACATGCTGCAGTTGCAAAAACATTTATCAGGATTGTAAGGCATGTAATCCCAGTCCGGACAGTGGCGCAGTGACCGCCTAGGAGTGATCTCTCTCATCGATCAACAATACCTGTATTCATTTGAAATCCACGCCTCGGCTGGGACATTTGGTACGAGCCGAGACATTGGAGATGGACCACCGAATTGAAAAATCGCGTATTCTTCCCGGTCAAGAGCAAACTGAATGTGAGTAGTGATTCTGGACTTACCTGCATATGGGGAAAATAGGAACGTGTAATCTACCCAGGACCATCGTTTAACATGATTGTTTTGGTAGTGCATGCGACATGATGTGGGGAGGCATAAAGTTGTCGGGGCGTACTGATCCCCAACTCATGATCGCGTTACACTTTCTGATCAACGTGATTGTGGTGTTGTACCCTTCTGTCATGTGCATCTTTCCAAGGGTTCCCTTGCCCTCAGCTTCAATCGTATGGAGGGCAGTGTGCGAGAGTATCGAGCAGCCTGGGTGGAAAACTCTTGAAAAGTGAGGATTTTCGGTAATTGGTGAAGCCATTTATTTCCTCCAGTCTAATTCTATGGAGCACGTGTGGCGTGGATTCAGATGAGCTATTGTAGCACATGAACATGTGCCAACAATACGTCCTGCCAGGTGTCAAACCGCTATCAGGTCTCCAAGGAATTGGTCACTTCTCCTCAAGAACTCCTAACTAATCTTACGGCCTGTATGGGAACACATAGCAGAGCATACCTTGCAGTCCGTAGTGTTCATACACCCCATCAAGAACTAGCTCCTCTCTTTTGAGTGCAGAGCTACCATTATTACGTGGTTCTTGATGGGGTGTATGAACACTACGGACTGCAAGGTATGCTCTGCTATGTGTTCCCATACAGGCCGTAAGATTAGTTAAGAGTTCTTGAGGAGAAGTGACCGGTTCCTTGGAGACCGCGATTGCGTAATAACGCATGAGTTGGGAGTGAAAGCTTTTCGTTCAGTCCTATCGAGGCCGATTCTTGGTTGCAGACTTAGGGACAGTAAGCGTATTTAGTCTGCAGAAAAATGTCTTTTCCAATCGCCCCTTTGCGCTTTTCTGTTAGTAACTCTCTGCACTGTACCGCAACATTTACTTCTATATATGTGCCAAATTTGGTCCACCTAGGTTAACTAGCAGTGAGATATCATGTGAAAGTTACTTCGGTCCTTAAGTTTTGCACACCAGTGTATATAATGCATACAAAGCGACACACCAAGTTAGTGGTTTATATAACAGAAAGACTATTTTTGACGCGTAAAAGTCCTACAGACCGCTTCAAGATATGCATTCGTTAGCCAATCAGTCATTTTCCGATTTTTTGAGTGAGCTTCGCCCAGTTTTCAAGCTAGTTCTCTTTGGAGTCCGGATGCTATGGGTCGTTGGCAGTCTCGAATGAATGGCTTCACCAGACGAATGAGCGCAGTGTGTTTACCAAAGACTGCTACGAATTGTTACATTATGACAAATTAGGGTTAAACATTTACCGGACTAGCTGGGCACCAAAGAGGATACCCTTGCCCTTGAAAAACTTTGGTTCTTAGCGCTGCACTTTTTCCCTGCACAAACGCATCGCAAATTTCCTTCTGAGTGAACATCGTCACTGAGTCGAACGAGGGCGAATAACGTGCAGGCAAGAATCGCATGGCATACCATGTCAATGTAGAATACTTCTGCAACAATTGGATTGTCAAAGTTGAATGCAGCGAAATTCACCACGTCGTTCTCATACAGAAAGACCTGCCTCAGGCGAAGTAAAAATAGACAGCGAAGAGTTACATGCACCGTATAGCACAGAGAATGCCAGGACCATACTGGAACCGGGAAGATTGTGATTATTATCATTTCTTTTCACTTGGAGCATTCCAATTTTGAAGGCTGTTAGGAATTTAACGGAATCAGCACAAAACGTGTAAACTAAACACATTGAAATCAGATTTCTTCTACCCGTCACACAAGATTTTGTTTTAACGAGGAACATACGAGAACGAACGAGAGCACGGTACGAGTTCAACCTGGTTGTGGACAGATCGTAGATTAGAACGATTTACCTGATATACTGATAAAAAGCTGCTTCGCATTTGTCACAGCTACTGTCCCTTATAAGCTATCCACAAGTAGAGCGGTTGAAGAACTTATTTACAGCTTGGAGCGGTAGCGGTATTTCCATCAACAGCTACTCCTGCGTGACGAAATGTGTGGGGGTGCGCGCAGTGGGCAAAGCAACTCTTTCTTCTTACCCCCCCCCTCCCTGTATAATAGAAAGTCTTGTCACGATTACTACATCACGCTCAGGACCCTAATACTGATTTTACCCTCGTCACCTTTTGTCACCGGTAATTCGCTTTCTATCCCCTTTCTTCCCCTCTCCTTCTGTTTTCTTCCAGCTTTCACGGCAACACTTTGAGAATAGTCGGAATCGGTGGGTGCTCATTGAGTAGCTGTTGATGTCGTCACTATTTTCTACCACAAAAACTCTGCGGTGAGATCTCCCCGACCAGACCTCTGCTGGCGGTCCCTTATTCCATCAGCGTGAAACTCATCATGAGAGTGGATAAGTTATCAGGTTCTAGGAAAGTTCAAAGAAGTAGTTTTGTCGGTTGGCGAACCACCCACCTGTTGACAAAAAAATTGTGACCCAATCGTTGGAAATTGCCAGTGCCTGCCAGTAGCATAAAAGCAACCACGGTGCCACAGAAAGGAAAAGTGAACCTCGTTGACACTGAAAGCTCTTTTGCTTCACTTAGAAGACTCCA
>MU897212.1:0-13245 GCA_036418205.1 Ostertagia ostertagi | reverse complement strand
CAAATACTGCGCTGGAATTGCTGTTGTCCACTCCGAAGTGGAAGATGTAGAACTGGCAATGGTCAGTAAAAAGTGCTCTCATTTTTGCGACACTGCCAAACTCCTGCAAGAAAAACACACGAAATTGCCCTGTTTTAGGACATTCTACCTCATCTCTATCACAGCATAGAAACAAGCCTCAGTGTCACTCTTTCCCGTCTATGTCTGGAATCCTAAATAATAAGAAGAACCCTTCATCAGTTAATGACAAATCGGACCAGTCTTTTTTTCGGCCTTTAGCTCTGAATTTTGTAGGTGTGGTATTTTCTTTCTAAGAGGTAGACGGCACGATGTTACTGAGCCATTTGGGAGTGTATTGTTCGACTCCATAGATACTAAATATAAAAAACATAATCCGTAGCTAACGGTAGAAAGGTAGAAAATTTTCAAATATAACATCCCGACAAAACAATCGTGACAAAACTTTTGAAATTCCCACAAGAAATCACATGGAAACCACGTTTTTCTGTATAAACAAATAGTTGTTCTTCTCGTCTGGAACGAATCCGAGAAAACCAGTTGAGGCGATTTATCTCCTTTTTGATTCTACCTCCATTTCTATAATAGCACATTGTCCCTTAACGGCAGGGGCCACACGATATATAGGCCGGTGCTTTCGTTTCTCGTAACAGACCTGGTGGATCTGGATTTACAGAACTAGGGAATGAAATGCCTAGTTGGCCTCAGGGAAGACACAATTAGGATTACCCTTTGATTGGGAGTGTAGTAAGTGACCACATTTGTCCACAACTCCTCTACTTCTTATATAAACATATACTGTTGTTTTTGGCTCTGTTTTTTAGTATATGGCTCGAGTTGAAAAAACATTTTGGGAAACTTCAGGATGATATCACTCTGTCAATCGCTCCTTTAGGACCGGAACACAATCTCGCCACTCTAGTTGTACGGCAATCATTTTGTTTCAAGATGTTCGTTGTTACAGGTGCACTTGCTAAGGCGCTGCTTTTTGGACATCCTATACTGATGATACTTTTTATAACAATGATGTACATAAGAGCTCTCAGTCCTGAAGATGAAAAAATTCGGTACGCTCGTGAGGTAAGCAAAAATTTTCGCATGTTTTTCTTTGCTATGGTCACTTCTGACCTCCACTAAATACCGGCCATCTCGACACTGAAGTCAGGGGTCAAGCACGACACCCTCCTTCCCTGCTCCATTCATTGCCTCTTAACGTTCGCTCTAACGACCACCTTACATCGCGCTCCAACCCCCCCACCCCCCACGCCCTCCTGAGGTCATCCACTGAGATGTGTGTGTTATGAGAAGAGAAGTTGGATTACATAAAGATGTTCTCCAGAGATACTTCTATAGCGTGTGAAGCGTTGTGTCTTGTCGAAAGGAGTTCGTCACTCATCAATCCTTGCGGTTCCTTTAACATGCAAGACGATCGAAATTACATGACGTTTCAAAAATTCGAAGATTGAGAAAGTACGTGAATATAGCATGACCCAGTGGTCCGAAGTTAACGTGTGGAGTCTCGCACCCAAGTCGTCAACGCAGTCGTCAGATGTCGCAGAGGTAAGCATTAATTGAGAAAGTCTCGTGTTGTTTGCACACTGCGAGCTGCTAGCACAATCAGCGAGACGTGCATGTTCAAGCAATTGCCTCCGTACAAGGACAGCACAATATGTCGCGCATTAGTTGTCTCATAAATAAGTGTCGCTTTTCTCATATATCCAGAAAAATTATTCCTCAACTCCCCACCCACAAAGCCTTTTACACCAATTCATCCTACCCATTAGACGACACGAGAAATCGTACATGCTCTAACAAAGACAGATGTCATGTTAACTACTTCCAACATTGTTCCAGGTTTTTCAAATTTCCAGGCCAAGCGAAATGGGAGACCCACGCCGGAGACAAAAATTAGACCGCAAGACCCCCTACCTTGAACAACACTCTAACCTTATTTTTCCTGCGTAGAAATCAATCAATATGTACCCTCTACTTACTCATGACCTCTCCTAAACATTCCACCCTTGGGTTGCCTAGAAAGGTTTGCCCTGTTTCTTTTCGAATTGACCCGAACGCGCATACCAGCCTAACTCTATGACCAATTTTACCCATTGACCACCTTGACCTCTTCTAGAACATTACACTACTAGGTTTCGCCAACAATGTCACTGCGCCCCCCACATCCGCTCTCATTAATTATCCTAAGAACCCAGGTTTTCAACAGCACTCGACGCGTCCGAGCACCATTACACACCCTCCTTTGTCAACTTTCCTCAGCTAATAGCAAATTATTCCCTACGCTGGAGATTTGGTCGGAATTTTTTAAATGAGGCCAGAGAGACATTGAGAAAAAACACCTCAATCGACATTTACAAGAAACGAAGATATCATGAACGATGTTGGAATGTACGCGCTAAGTTGATTTTCTCATCTTCTCAGAAATAATGTTTTTTAAAGAAAATGCGATCACGAATCCGAGTGGAATGTTTAGAAGAGGTCATGAGTAAGTAGAGGGTACATCATTGATTGATTTCTCCGCAGGGAAAATAAAGTTAGAGCTAGTTGTCGGTTTGGTCAATTTTTGTCGGCGGGACCTCCCATTTCGCAGGCCTAAAATTTGAAAACCCTGGAACATAGGTGGAAGAGAACAACATAACATCTTGTAGAGCAGACGATTCTCTTTCGAATGGTACATGACATGGTGTAAAGGCATGGGGAGTTAGACGAAAATTTTTTGGTTGAAAAAAAGCGACACTATTTATGAGACAACCTAATAGAATCACTAGCGTACTTGTAAGGTCTTTGCTCTTTCCTGGGTAAAGAACTGGAGAGTTATTTTTTCCTTGTTCCAACGGTCTGGCTGATCACGATTCCCTTAACGCCAAGTAGGAGCACGTTTAACGGCTTTCAATAAGCCACTCACCACCTTAAAAAAATGAGTAGACTCTAACGATTGAATAACGTCGGGACGTCAAAAACATCCCATTCAAAACCAAGAGCATAAGAGGTAGCGATTCAGCAAATGAGGTTGTTCTATTGTCAGTGATCAGTCGGTTCCAAATCTTCTCAAAATGCCTGAAGCGTATGGTTTTTTGTTTACTTCTGGCGGCTCACACTGTAGATATGAAAGAAATTGTGTTCGTTCTCAGAATCAAGTCTCGCATTTTTAAAGAAAATCGCTCTCTAGCCTCCAGGTTCATTACGCCATGGAAAAAAGAACCCTCCTTAGTTTCTAATGTTAAATCAAGTTCCTCAAGGCACTAATTCTAAGAATATTGTGATTTGTTCAAGAAATTAGCAAAGCTCATTCTTACACATTCATTGGCAAGCCTTCACTGTATAACTGCTTCAATTTAATAGGTGTAGAGGCGACAGCTGTTAATGACACAATGCCAGGACGGCTTACCGGAAACCACTACCACGCAAATAGGAATTACTAAAAAAAATCGAATGTCGCGTTTGACTAGTAAGGACTATATTTATACGGTATCCGCATTAACCTTAAGCATTTCAGTCATGCACAGTGCCTTCCATTTTGTTGTCAAGTTGTGGACGTTGAAAGGTTGAAACCCAGCATGTGCACGAAACAAGCTACTTTGATAATTTTCTATTTCTTTTTCTTTAGAATGATTTCAATAGACATCATCTTCTCGAGTTTCGTCATCATCCTACTTTGTCGTAATTTCATTTTATAGAAAGCTAACTTAACTATCACAAGAGAAAAGCAATGGTGCACAAATTGAAGATTGGATTTCGTTTTCTTTTCCTAACCTAAACAGCTCACTAACTTTAGTGGTACAGTATTACATGCGAGAAAAAGAAGCCTAGTAAGAGCTGTGAGCCTGGTAAGAAAAGCTTTCATATTCCACCGCCTCATTTCGAAAACTACGATGATAACGACGAAAATATTTGATTGGCAGTGAGTTTCGGTTTATTCCTAATTGCGATGATGGTTAACTGATGGCTGGGCCCACAATGAATTTAAACGACAATCTTTACACCGTGTTCATTTGGTTACCATTCCTTATTTCTACGAGGTAGCTTATCCCCATTGGTAATAAATAGATCACTATTTACAGTGCATAAGTTACAATCGAATCCTATGAGTTGGTCCAAAGAGATATTTTTGTCGATTTTGACGGCAAGGTATTGGAGTGGGAATTCTGCTCCAAAAGGTCGTTGGTACGCCGTCAATGCTACGCGGTGGCATTGAAAGACTGTTGCTATCAGAAAGATCTTAATTTTTAATCACTTTCCTGCAAGTGGAGACCGACGACGCTGTGGTAAAAAACCGCGTGGGCCTGCGCCCATTGTACCTGCCATGCGGAATGTAGCGGTCCTAGTTGGCCCAAACTAACTTTCTGTTTTCTTCGTCCCAAAAGCGTTCCCAAATTTAGGAGGATGCGTTTCAGGTTTACTGGATATTTATTTCCACTCTTGCATAGAACAGCGGAACCTTCAGTTATACGACTCGTAGAGTTAGAATTCTGTGGATAGTAATTGGCGAAGATAGTGGACTCATCTTACTATCGATCTCCTTATCTTTTAAACCTTGAGCATTGCGAATGACAACGAAATATGCGGAAAAAACCAACTGTGTAGTTCTTGCTACACAACAGAACCACTGATTAACGAAGAGCATTTATGCTCAAACAACAATTCAGAGTTAGAAAACCAAACCTAACTTAACCTAAGGGACGGACCCGACATAGCATCCCCCGGACCGTACCTCAGTCCGCGCGCCGTGGGCCTGTGCCATAACGGGCGGATCTGGGCCGCTATCGCGGGGTTACCTGCGAATCCCGGTGGTCGAAACTCCCATGACGTCGTAATAGATAAAATCGGCTCCTGCGAATATACCATCCGAGATATATGAGGCAGCTGCGATGATCACACCATATAAATATACGACCACAAGACATAGCACAATAACGGGGTCGGCGGCCACGTTCCGGAGCGGAAGCAGAGTCGAAAAGTACCATCCGTTTTTGGGCCTGCGAGGCTCCTGTCGTGACATCGAATAGTCAGTAGGTGGCGGTGCGTGTCGGGACCCAGTTTTGACGATCTACTAACAATCTCAATATTTTGATCGACGGCCGGCATGCTTTGGCGAAGAAGTCGTGCGATCACGACAACCTGAAAGATTGATGGGTCGAAAATAAAAATCATTCTCTTGCTTTCGTTTTAGAGGAGTCGCCGTCGAAACGACTTTTTTTCTCATCGCTGACCCTAGTATTATTGAATGTAAAGCGCATTCTGCCAACAATCTGGAAGGATCCAATTCGGAGGAATTTCGGCCTCTGGTGTCAGAACTCCGGAATCGTTTAACCCTTTCCGGACCGCGCACTTTTCACGTGGCGGGCGCGTGTGGCCGGCGCCTTTTTATGCTCACCGTCGCGCGCTACTCAGCGAGCATAAACATCATATATTTAATCTGTATTCCCATTAAAATCAATATTATGTCTCGTTTGTGTCTTTTCATGTCTTAAAGTATATCTGTGGTAAATATGACAGAAAGCCGTCCTGTAATAAAAGTGACAGGGCCACAAAAGGGAGGCAGGAGTGAAAATTGTTCAAAATAAGTTGTAATGGAGGAAAAAGGGACTAGAAAGTGTCCGAAACTTTTGGATTCAATAGCATCAGCTACGACGTGCACGAATGTCATGATTGCTTTTGTATGAATTGTTTTCAAATGAGTTATAACTGTTTTCTTTAAGTTCGAAGTGGAAGTCCACTTAGTTTTTGGTTAGTTTAGGAACTATTTCGAGATTGTAGTCCAGATTTTTTCACACATGAGTATGTTACATAGATATGTAACAACATGAAACATTTTGTAGAAAAACCGAATCCCCGGAAAAATCACTTCTTGAAGTCGGTCCGGAAAGGGTTAAGCTAGGCTAGTGCCGCCTGTCGATTTGTTAGAACACCGCACCCACTCGACGCCATAGGTAAACCTGGTGCATGCTAGATCGAAGAAACCATAGAAAACCAACAGGAACATGACGATGTCAAAATAACCCTTTCTTCGCATTTCAGCTCTTCAACTTCGTATCAGGGCCATCTCTGTTCTTTTCACGCCTTGCGATACGGCAGCCTTAGCGAGCCTCTTGCAACTCTTGTAGGCAGCGAGGTCCTCAGGGCTCCGGGTCTTCTGCCAGCGCTTGTATGCTTCCTTCTTCTGCTTCACGACTCGCTGGACCTCCTCGTTCCAGAACCACGCTGCCTTGTCTCCTCTGAATCCACCTCGCGTCTCGCCCAGTACCTCTTTGGCGCATTGTATATAGGATAACCCCAGCGGCACTGCTCCAAATCAGCTGGAATGGTTTACGTGAATCTCGGAGGCCAGCCCCTCGTACTCGTCGTTCGAAGTCTTCCTTCACTATTCGGTGCAGCATCCACCACCCAATTCCCCGCTCGGCACTTCTCCTAACCTTTTGTTGAGAGCATTGGTAGAGTCTGCTAGGAGGCCTGTGCTGGGGAGCCAGTTCTCCGCCGCGGAGTACTTTGAAGGATGATCTTCTCAATATCACATGACCGAATACCGTTTGTCGCCCTCCGCTGCTGTAGGTTACCTTCTGAGCCTACTTCTCCGCCCAAGTCCAAGGTCCTCTCTCCCTCAGCGTTCCTCGTTCCTATCCTCTACCTCCGTGCACCCTTTCCAGGCCTCTTCTGTCACTGCCGACGTGACCATTCAGATCACCTGCTATGGTCAGGTAATCGCCTTCCGGAATCGATCTTATGGCTTCGTCCAGGCTCAGATAGAACTCGTCCTTCTCACTTTCGGGGCATCCGGCTTGCGGTGCGTACACGGAGAGTATGGTCCAGTACCCCTCCTTCGTGTCTATCCTCACAGCCATGATCCGATCGCTGATCCTGTTCACAGCGGAGACATAGTCCTTGAGCGACTCCGCTACCGCTATGGCCACACCGTTCCGCTTGGTGTCTTCTCCATTGTAGTAGAGTTTGACACCTTCCCCGATTTCCCTGGCCTTAGCGCCTTTCCATCGCGTCTCCTGAAGGCATAGGACTTGGATATTCCTGCGCGTCATCAGATCAGCAACCTCTCGGGACTTCCCAGTTAGCGATCCTACGTTCAGAGTCCCAATTCGAACTAGCTTCTTTGGCCGAGGCCGTTCACTCCTCGGTAGCCCTCGCATACTGACCACAGAACTCGGGCGGGGGTTCTGCGCGCCACTTCCGGGTGACGTCCGTCCTAGCATTAACACTGACACTTTTGCGACTCCTGAGCATATTTGGTGTCTTCGTCAGCCGGCCTGTCCACCTGGGCCTGATGCTCTTACTAGAACAATTTTTGAAATGTTCGCAAGGCATGGTTAACCTCAGGAGGGATCGAACTCGCGTTTTTGAGAAGCGCAGACAAGAGTCCACATTTTTAACCACTCGACTATCCCTTCTATAAAAGCGTTTCCATGGCACGGGATGCCCAAAATCAAAAATGCGACTTTTTCCTTGAAAGCAATTAAACTTCTGAAATGTTCATTTCCTCAAATAATCATACCGCTGTTCCGTTTTTTGTACATATGTGAGTTTTCAACATTCGAGTCTTAACAACTTCCCTCATAATCAACTTTCTGCGCATTTTCGCTACCGGAAAAGCACCGCAGCTCTCGGCAAGGACCACTTCCTCGCAAAATAGTCCCATTGCTCCATTTTTTAGGCACTAGTGGTCCGACTTTTGAGAATTTACTTGTTTTGTCATTCAGACGTCCACAACTTCCTTCCTAATTAATGGTTTGCAGAATTTTAAGGTCTAGAAACTAGAAGACTTTCCGGAAAAACATATTTGAAAAATTCTCAAAGAGCAATCTTTCATCAAAGTTAAACTGTTTGTCTCCGTTATTTCTTTCGGGATTGATTTCTGAATATTCTTCTAAAACGCGAGCTTTAAGCCTTAAACCATTAACTTTCTTCGACATTAGCACAAAGAAACCTGCAGGATCAGCGTTTGGTGGCATAAGCTGAAACCTTCTGGTAATCTCTGGAATGGACACCTTGCTTTCGCCAGAATTTTCTATTAGGACTCAAGAAATCAATCAGCCAAATTTGTTGCACATGGAACTAGAGTGGAAGCCTTTCAGTTTGGCCTAAAAAAGTCTTGGAAGGAGATTGACTCGCTCGTGTCCTTGCTCAGGATGAAGCCCATTCAACCGTCTGTGGTGAGTAGTCGCATTGGTAGTCAGAAGTCTGTCCTCATTTGCCACTTCGTCTTGCCTTGTACCTTCGAATTTTCCAACTGGTACTTGAACTTACGAACCCCACTCCCTTCCACTGGTCGAACTGATCCCCTTGAAAATTATTGCGCAACGGGCGGCTGATCACGGTTCTGGCTAGGGTTCCGTATAACGTCATTATGGCCCAGGATGTCCGGGTACATCGTTGAGTTAAAACCTTACGCCACCACCATTGTTCGCCTCGAGAAATTCTGATCTTATGGGTTTGAAGGGAGGGACAGAGGGAGGAGTCTGGTATTGCGCAGCCGTCTTTCGAATACGTCACTCATTATCCCTCGCTTTATCACTGCCCTTCAATTGAGTATAGAACTCGTTGTTAATTGAAAGCTACTACTCACTCTATTCCGCCTTGAGTCCCTGTGCTCGACACGGACAGAGTAGGGTTGCCTCCAAGGAGGATAGCTCTATAGCTTATATGGTGTGCTACTTTCAGCTGAGTTATTTGTTTCCAGATGCAGCTCGATGTCACCTTCAACTCTGCGGTAATCCTGTTTCTTCCGCAGAAGTATCCTCAACACACACAATTTGCAATTTGTAGCTTTATGTACTGCATAGTCGTGTTTATTTCTATCTTGCTCATGGTTTATAGAATCCTGAAACTACTTCGCAGCAGTAGCAGCCGAATGAGAAGTCGCTTTGTGAAAATGCATAAAATGCTTCTACGAAGCCTCATTTGGCAGGTGATCAACTTTCGCTTGTCCCTCTCATAGCACGCTCTATGATTACATAGAAAGGTAAATGGCTGCTAAATTTTGAAGAAAGAGGGGCAATACGATATGATACGGCTCTCATGTGTGTCGGAATTTGCCTTAGAAACAAATTCGTTTGCGCGAAACCCTGATCGGTCCGCACTTCTTTTAATTTCGTGCTCGAGCGGAACAGCCTCCACAACTCGATTTAGGGTGTACCGGGAATGTACCGATCAACGAAGATCAACAGTTCAACAGAGTATTGGGATCGTACTTTGAGATCCATCTATATTTTTTTCAGACTGCAATTCCATCCCTCTTTATTCTCGTTCCATTCGTGTTGCTGATTCTTTCTGGCACCTCGGAAAATGTATTCGTCGAAGGAGCCGGTAATCTGTATTCCTTAATGCCCGGAAATTTTGCAGATATGCCTAAACTAAAGAGATTAAATTCTTCTTGCTCAAAAGAGATGCGTTCTTATTGCCCGTGTGTGAAGTATATCGCTTTTACCATTGAGAATGTCAGGCTCATTTAGACTCAAGATCTCTTCTGAATCTTATTTTTTTAGTGCGCCGAGTGTGTTAGCGAGAATTGTTGACGTGTAACAGGGTGGTGTGATAAATGTGCTGTGGCTCAGCTCGAACCAGAAAAGGGATATCATTTACAGCAACGAATACATCCTACAATTGAATAGCACTCAACATTCTCATTCGGAATGGTCGCCTATCAGCTTGCCAATTCCTTTCAAAGGAACCTTATAGAAATCCTTGCACGCATGACAATGACAATATCATCTCGTACTCTTTCAGAAGCAGCTTCAAGCGATCCATTTGGGCTTCGTTGAGACGCGCTTATACAGCTTCAATAACGATCACATTGAAAATCCACTACTTTCATGCAGGGTCAACCGTCACGTTCGAACATTTTCGGGATTTTTGCGACCCCCCCCCCTCTGGAAGGGGTCCAGTTGCGACCCCCACCAATACACAATTGCGACCCCCCAATACAAACCAGCCATCCCCCACCGCGACCTCTCCCTCTTCTATAGTATTTGATTCTGAGACCAGTTGACACAGCCCAAAACCTACCTAAAACTCCGAAACTCCGCCTACTTTTTCCCCAAAAATAGCCGTCGAGCGGGGGGGGGGGGGTATATACAACCACTGAAACGGCAACTTTTTTGCTTTTTTTCACACACACCTCTGCCCTGCCTGATGACCAAAGCGCGCGCAATGCGACCCCCTTTTCCCTCCCAGAGCCCAAATGCGACCCCCCCCCCGTTCGAACTGTTCGAACGGACGGTTGACCCTGCTTTATGTCTCGATTTCGGCTGCGCCTAACCTCGTATCACCTCGGCATCGAGGAACGGCATTTTGCCGTCAGACTTCATGCCGGAGTTGAGCGAATCGGCACACCGAATCGCCATTGAAACGAATGTTCTGTATAGCAGCATGGATGATAGTTTTCTCCATTATTGCATAGGGTGCGCCAAAATTACAGCGACAACGCATGCGCATAAAATCTGGACCAATGCCGAGATTTTATTTTTTGTCATTATTTTCAGTTTTGTCGTGTTGGCCTGCATGAAACTGCTCTTATTTATGCGGTTGTTCGAAACATGCACAGAACAGCAGTTGGAGTGTGTACAGGCGACGTGGAGCGAGATGAGTCACGAAGGCTAGCTTCCGAGATTGCAAGAGCGAATGGTTATGGAACGAGGAACGAAGAATCAGGCTCTCAGAGAAATGCCGCGAGAAAGTCGCGAAGCTTCACGAGGGCGTTCCGCGAGAAGTCGCGAGGAGTCACGAGGGCGTTCCGCGAGGAGTCGCGAAGAGATGGCGCACCTCCAGTTGCCTTTCATATCGGATAGAATTAGCATGGCTATACGGCAGTGCATTGCACGGGCGGATCTAGCTGATGAAGTCGTTTTGATTAATATACCAGGAGACAATCTTAAGCGTCAGCTAATCCGCAACAGACTCTATGACCGCGCGTGCACCACGAATCACTGCGTTGTTTGCCCATATGGAAGGCAAGGAGACTGTGCGCAACGAGGGATAGTATACCAACTTCAATGTTCAACCTGTGACGACTTTATATTGGAGAGACGGGCAGGATGCTAGGCGTGCGCATTAAAGAACATATGGCAGGAAAAAGGCGCGGAAATCTGCTTACTCCACTTGGCAAGCACCGAGTAGAGGGACATCAGGGTAACGATTTTGAAATCAAATGCAAAATTCTAGCCTACGAAAACGACATCGGTGCTAGAAAAATGTTAGAGGCGTTTTATATCCGCGTGAAAAATCCAAGACTGAACAACCGTAATGAATGCATGGCCATTACCAATGAATTCTTGCCTTTCATTCCTTTATGTGGACTGTGAGATCACCACATACGACACGTAGGACGCTTACTGTCCATGGTGTCTCATTTTATTCGCTCACTAACAAGAAGAGGAGGCTGCAAAGACTGGTGGACTCGCCACAGGTTAGTTCGCTCGCTGGGATCGTTTATTTTGTACTGTTTCGCTTTTCCGGGAACTCAGTAAGATTAGGCGCCTTACCGGGTGAGCTACAGAGCTAGGACTTCGAACCAGTTTCAGGTCCTGAAGACGACGAATTGTCGAAACGTTGACCAATAAACGTGTTCCACCATAACAACCTGTATGGCACAGAAGAAACAACACAATATCTATTTAAGCACTGAAATATATGATTGCTGACAGCGGAGTGATACTGCAAGCGCTTCTGAATTACTGCACTTCAACGTCAAGGGTGTCTGCGCAAAGTCAGCAGCGTGTGTTGTGGTGTACATCCGAGTAATATCTATAGATTCACTGAACGCTTCGAAAAACAAGGAGTTGAATTCAGTTGTTTTTGATAAGGAGGGCGTGTTTTTTTGACGACCGCGTAGTGCGCGGTAGAATTTACAGGACTTGGCGCGCTCAGTTCGCCTAATGGCGAGATGGTCGGTTCCTCAACGCTCCTGTGGGCCTGCGTAAATACTAACGAAAATCTTTATTGGTTGGTGAATGTTCGCGATTCTTGATTGAACTGTGAACGTTATTGCATTTTTGGTTCTTTTGAGTTGTGGCCCCTCTAAGCGCCTCGAAAACGTTGTCGCTATAATTATGACGCACTCTGCATCTTCAACAGCAACTCAGTTGAATTTTGACTTAATTTACATTTACATTGACGAAAACCGACAGATAGGAAGAAGCCGCTCTTATCCAGGATTACCTGATCGCTGAGCTAGTGAGGTGAACGTGATCAGGTCCCTTCTGCTCTGTTAATTTCTTTACAGTTTCTGGTCACTAATTTCAAGTTTTACAAACTATCCGTGGGAAATATGAAAAAATTTCGATCTCAATGCAAGCTCCGCCCGCAGTCCGCGCTGAAGCCATTGACGAGAGAGCTTGTCGTTCATGGCATGAAGTATATTGTACTCTATATTCGCACCTTTGTCCTAAAAACTCGAATCTATTGCCATCTGTATTACGGTTTTTACGTAATTTCGTCGAATACGCTTTTACCAATAATCAGAGCCACCAATCACCTAATCGACCGATTGGTATGAGAAAGAGTGCTCAATTGAAATGCCGGGTGACGAGCGTGTGATTCATCCGGGATACAGCAACTCAGGGAAGAATTTTCCTTGGCGCGTAAGACTGAAAATCCCCCTAATTTCGAATAGTGGAGCCATTCACCAAATAACATGATGAAACCATGGAATCATAAAATTTTACGCAGGGCAAACAGAGTGCTGTGCCTCTCAGAAACCCTGCTTTATAGGGTAACTGCGTTTCTTGAAGTTCAATCTTGTTATTTATGCTTTACCCTAAAATAGTTTCACCAAAGCTCTCACAAGCTTCTAAACACGAAGATACACTTCACTTCACTTTCAGTTCAATTTTTGAATGCTTCAGGAATCCCTTACTATGCTGAGTTGTTCCCTGCAATCGCCATCTGTATATTTTCGCTCTATTCGATCGCTGACGTCATCATCATGATGACGTTAACAGAACCTTATCGACAGTTCATCATTGGTCTGATATGTCGAAGAAGCGATGAAGCTGTTCACGTTCTTTATTAAGAGAACCAGTTAGTATTCAGCACAAAGCTTATCCGTTATAGATAAAGGACCTTCAACTGCACGTGTAAAGAAATCGTAATTTAGGCAGACATTGATGGGTGCTGTACAGTGATCGTCGTGTTTGAACGGCGTTTTATTGGCCTTACCTTTATTCAACTGACTGTTCCCCTATGATAGCACCCTGGGTTAGTTTCCGC
>MU897210.1:0-10624 GCA_036418205.1 Ostertagia ostertagi | reverse complement strand
GCGGCGCAGCATTCAGAATTAGCGCCCAACCGCGCTTAAAGGACAGCACATTTCGCCACTGCATGCTATACCTCGCTTCCTCTGTCGCCATACTACTACTCCAAGTGTTACATATACTCCATAATAGAGACCCATTTATCATACTTACTGCCTTTAGAGGCGAAGTTTAGGATTAGAAGGCACTCTCGTTAGAATTGGGGGAGGTGGTCAGGGGCTGGCTCGAGGAAAAGCATGAAAAACGGCTCAGAGCCTGGAAATGAGACCCCTTCCTTGTCCTTTACCTTTATTCCCTCAATTTCCGCATTGATGCGACTATCATGGGTGCTGCCCTCTTCAACGAACGTTCTCTATCTCTGCTAAACGGCTAGAGACCTGCGGCTAGTGGTTGGCCAGTTGATGGGCGTGCCGCGCCGATAGCGCCGCGGGGGAGGGTGCCTTCTAGGTTGCCGGGGAGATATCCTTTGCTGCGAATTGTGTGTCGGTTCTTACCCTGAGAGGGTCCTTTTGTCTAGGTAAGTTTCCTCTTCTTCGACCTTTGACCTTATCGTGAAAACCTCCTCTAAGTAAGCATACTGCGCTAAAAAATAAAATGACTAGTAGAAAAAGGGATCAGCGCCTGAAAAAATCGCCTGAATTACTGAGGACTGGAACACGACGAAGAGGGAGATTGTCCAAGAGCCTCAAAGTGCCAATATAAGGGAGCGAACTCGTAGACAATAGAGAACAGAGGACAAGTGAAACACAGACAGCAACACATTCGCAGCAATGGGAGCACACAAATGCGTCGGTATGCATGGATCTATACCATTAGCCACTAGCGCCCTTGTCAAGCCTTTTCAGTCGCGAAAATTACTACCTCTGCAGGTGCCAACTTTACTTGCTCAGTTATTATGTGAATTGGCGTCTCACTGTTCCATCCCATCCGACCTCACCAGGTCCCTCAGCTTTACCCAATCTTATAAGTACCGATGGATCGTGTTAATGCTGTGTAAATAGTTGTCACTGCAATTATTGTAAATTAAGACTAGTGTGATGATGGCATTATTGCCGCGAGCTCACCAATAAATACATATTCGAAATAATCTATGTACATAAATGAATAAATACATACACAATTTAACCCATTCGCGACCGCGCAGGATTGCGCAATAGCAGCAGCGTCAGGAGATTTTTCTTCAATAAAATTCGAGTGGAGGGAGATTTCCTCTGCCCAGGGCTGGCGTAGATGAGCGAGGGTATGAAGATTCTTTCCATGGAAGAAAACTTTCCAAATTCCAAGCCCTGCAGCCACAGTAATACCATTGTCCCGAGTGAGAGCTTTGTCAGCCACCGGTGGCTGACATTGTCACGAATGGGTTAATGATGCTCTTGGTTTGTTTCTTACGACCGCCTTATGCAGCGTTAAAAAGATAAATAAATAAAATATTACAGATGCATTAAGAGCACTCATCATCACAATATAATATTTGGACTGCTCAACGGGTCAGTCAAGAAACAACAGGAGAAAACTGTTGGTTACCCTTGAGATGAAATGTCCGAACGTAAAAATAGTGCTTTGAGCTTTGCACTTTATACGAAAGTAATTGTCGTCTAGATGTTTTCAAATCACTCACCATAATAGGATTGGGATTCGCTAATCAGCTTAGAGCACGAGAATTGCTGTCTGTGAACCATAGCAAACGTGAACCAGAACACGTGTAGAAAGATCTGCGTACCTATAAAACGTGTGGCCAACAACTCCCTTGTGAGGGGGAGGGTTCAATTGCAGCTGTCTACAGCGAATTCATATCTAGCTTAATTGAGCTTGATTTCTAATGGGGCACTGATGATGTTGACTCCGCGAAAACACAAGCTAAACATAAAGTTCAATGGTCAACAAATATAATAACACCCCAGTTTTTCTATTTGATATAACATACAATACATTGAAGATTAATAAATAATATAGTAAAATAAATTGTAAATAATAATATAACATATATTTGCAAAATAACATTTTCCTCTTTCGCAAATCACCAACTCAGGCTAATAGTTCTCTGGTATAATGAGGCCTGGAACAGTGTCTTGTTTATTCCAGTTTTTGTTTACAGCTAACTTGAAGCAAATACTCGTTTTATACTTTGTCTATACTGCACGCCATGACAAGAAAATAAAAGTTGAAGCCGTCTCGTGGCTATTAATCTTCTCTGGGACCCGCTAACCGCGCGCTCTGATTCCGTTTCGGACAATGGCATCTGAAAGCGATATGGCCGGTACAATGACCTTCGGAGCCAGTCGGTATGGACGTCAGAGTTTCCATCCTCCCACCGTAATCTCCCAATGCACCGAATCGGAGAGTGGAAGACTCACTTCGTCCTTATATGGAATTGATCGGAAGACTGACTCTCCTGACCACTGCGTGTAATGGCGCCAACTGGCCACTGCACAAGAACTTCGCCTGAACGAAGCTGTGCATTTAGAATAGATAAAAAAAAAAGCTCAAATGTGTGAGAGACTTTTCGCACTACTTGACTAGGACTCTACGACACGAATATACTGAAGCGCTTGGGTCAAAGCTATCTGGAGCTTGCGCTTCCGGACGGATAAGAGTAGGCTTGAATAGATTTGGGTTCGAACAAACAGCCCGCCATCGGAACGCATTCGTGACAGAAGCGAGAAGATCCCGAGCACAAATTTAAAGTACAACTATAGAAGTGAAACGAGCAAACGGATACTTTGACAATGGGGATGCCTAAATGGTGTGACTGCAGTAAATCCACAAGTGCAAAAAGTTGTCGGACGAATCTGCCATTCTGACCATGGCCTGAACCTAGACACGCTAAAAAAATAAAAGAATGACTCTTCCCACGTGAAAATGGGAACTTTTGTTGAATAGTTCATTTGATGGTATAAGCCACGCAGTCTACTTTCATTCAAATTCGTTAGGGCATTTGAAAGCAGTTTAGTCTTCTGTGAATTGTGGGGCACGGGCAGCCGATGTGGAAGGCAGAGCTTTTATCCTCTCAATATCTGGTACCAGCTACGACCCTTGGGAACGGAAGGCCTGGTTGACCTTGAACAGAGTTTGGTTCAATAGCTTCACGGCATCAGCTCCCCGAATAAATCGGTCAAATATCAGGGACTTTCGACGAGGGTAGGTCATATTTTGCTGTAGACAGGGCGATCTTATCTAAGGCATCGGCAGCAGATTTCCTAGAGGTTTGTGTAATAGACCTGGTACGTAATAAGGGTACTTTTGCAGAAGATGCTAAATTTTACAAATTCTCTAAATTTGACGGTAACTCCACAGTTTTTTCTGTTGTCACTATGGTACGAACCCTGCGCTTGATGAAGCTGCTTTTTGTAAGACAAATTTAGATTGAGATGAGATATGCGCAGAAAGAAAATTCATAACCCTAGATAAGCATGGAAAATCGTACTGGCTTTCAAATTTCCTTGACATTTGGCTCATTCTGCCTCTTCTTTCACGCCGCATAATCTTCCTCATTGACCTACTTCCAAGAAACCCCTTTTAGATCAGAATCACCTCAATGAAAAACATAAAAAAAAGTTTGTAATGTTCTTGAACAAAGTGGTGGTCAAGTTGGTTCCGTATCTTCGACTGATGATTAAAGAACTGGACTTGATGCTAAGCACTGAAGCACAACCCCTCAATTACTGAGCCAAGTGACGTGGGAAAAACCTACAAGGAAATGAGTAATGAGGAATTGTGGGCAATGTGCCACTTTGTTGCGGGTAATTCAGTGTATTGGCCATCGAAGTAATAAGTCGAAGGATCGGCTCAATCCATATCCTTCTTATCATAGGAGGAGTTGAAGTTCTATCTATTAGAGGTAATTTCTGAAAGAAGAAAGATGGATCCTTCTTGCTAAGCGAAAACAACGAACCAGAGCAAAACGAAAGAACTGGTTGCTAAAAAGCGTTGGAGGCTGTCATATGCAAAATACCCATCAAAAAAGTCGTAAATAGTGATTGCGATTGGTTATTTTATAGCCTTCATTAAAAGCAATCACTTTCACTCAGAAAAAAGTAGAAGAATTTGTAGACAAGAGCTGAATGATGGTGAGAAATGTGCCTCAAGAAGATTTACACGAAAAGCTCGGAGGGTAAAAGGGGGAATTTACCTAGTCGAAAGGAAAGCAGGCTTTCTAAAAGCGCGGGGCGATGTGTGCTCCGTAGCGAAGAATATGCCTCCGGTAATCGACAACGGCTGTCCCTGCGCCGCTAACGTTGCGGCACGCCCACCCTCTCGCCGTCTGAATCTCTTGCCGTTTCAGCAGAAAGAGCGATGGCGCACCCCCTCGCACCGCTGCCCGCCCGCAGATAATAACCCTCGCAGGATTCTAGCCGGTTAGCAGAGATATTTCTAGCGTGCCTTTTTATTGTAAATTCCGTCGTTAAAATTTGACAAATGCCTATTGATTATTTGTTTTGAATTAACTAAACTTTAAATTCTATATCATGAAACACTTTTCCAAGACAAAACAAAAAGATCCTTTCCTTCCTTCTTTCGAAATCTTTCGAGCCGAGAAACGAGCCATGCTTGTGAATTTTAAAATTGAATGCAACTGAAATTCTCAGCCTGCAAGGCGGGAGGCAAGTTGTTGGCGGAATTCTTAGAGAGAGGAAAAAAACTATTTTCACGGCGTAAATCAAAAAATCAGACACGTGGGAAGGCTGGCAAGAATTCGAGCCCATGATACCGTAAGAATTTCATGAACAAAACAATGTGAGCGTGATCTCTTCAGTTCCGGCTGCATCGAGAGGACAAATAATTAAGTATTCAATGGTTGCTATAGAACACCGCCAAAAGCAGTGGGCAGCAGCAAGCTTCGCGCATGACGACCCTCTCATAACATCTGGCTAGTGTTTTCAACTTTCCATGATATAACGCTGGAAATGCTGTTAGGCAAAATGTACTTCACAGCTCCTACAATTAACATTCCAGTTACTATTAAGAGCAGGAAACATCATCGGAAGTACAGATGCGTTAAAGTTCATAGAAGCATCAAATTTTCTCTAGCATATTTATTTACTTATTTCATTTATTTATCTATACACCTTACGGTTGCGCTAGGGCAAGCACAAATAAGAGGAACATAGGAAATCGGAAAGATTACATGAGGAGTCACCAAGTAGCAATCCCACTACCACCTCAGTCTCCAATTAGGGATGCAAGGAAGGACAAGGAAGAAAGTACAGATTGAGCCACTTTGCGTTATGTCATTAGTTATGGAAAGCGCCATGCATCCCACTCCTATCCAGTTCAAAAGTAGCGCTGTGGTCAAACAGCGACCCGCGGGAGGCAAGCGGCGCACAACTCAGCGTTTTTATCCACATACCAGTCAGCGCCGTCAAAAGTCTTCGCCGAAATTGTTTGCGACTGTAACTTTTTTTCCGCTGGAAGCTGAGAGTCTCAATTGTCGCTCAGAAATTTAATATGTTTTAGAGATAGTCCTACTTCACTTGGACGGCATATTTGTTTTCGGAATTGAGAAAGAATTAAGAATGGAAAAAATCATTTCACTAGAAATTCTCGCGTATGAGCAAATTCCAAGTAGGTTTCAAATTACTCTAGCAAGCTTACAATTCAACAAAACAATCTTACGCATGATGAATAACACTGGGCAGGTCCAATACTTTGTTAATGATCTTCTGGGTTCGCTGAAATACTAACAAGGCCTAAGTAAGGAATCAGTCATTGAATGCACTGTCTACTAGGGCAGCTTCCTCCACTTCTCTTGAAATTTGACGAGTTTCTCGCCCATATTCCCGGTTCTATTTCCACCAAAGGTATCCCTACTCTTTCCCATAATGTTTCGATGGCGCTCGGGACATTGGTGTGAATTGTCCCTTCGTTGAAAGCGCGCCATGCTGTCGAAACCAATCCTTCACAGTGAAGGGTGCGATGCTTTGGTCGCTCACAGCTGCAGGCGGAACTCCTCTCTCGGTTGTCACTGTTACAGTTGTCATGACGAGTCGGCTACGTACTACTTCTAGAATCTAACTGATACGTCGGCATTCACCAAGTTAATCCTGTGCAGTTGTAAAACTTCTTTTACGGACTACCACACGCGAGCCTCCGCCAAGTTTTACATACGGCAGTTAATTCCTTGGATCGAAACGTTTTTCCTCAGGACCGCACACATTCCTATTTCAGTCGCCGGCAAACATCTTGAATTTACTCTCGTTGGTCCGCAGGACGTTGTAGCCCTATGGGGATCCCCACTTTAGGTGTGCGTAAGCACATTTCGCCCCCGACCAGTTCACCGCCGACTAACTTCGCAGTATTCGCAATCATGTGAAGGCAGCCTATACAGTTGGGTTCTAGAAGGAGCTCTTATCCACGTGTATGACAGCAGCCGCCTGAGCTCGCCTTCTAGCATTAGTGCGACCGCGTTCTTGATGATTGGGTGTGGTCCGACTCATAGAGAGGGCAGTCTCCTATACTCTTACCACTGTGAAGGAGTGGCTTCGCCAGCATGGCGCGCTTTCAACGAAAGGAACAATTCACACCAATGTCCCGAGCGCCATCGAAACATTATGGGAAAGAGTAGGGATACCTTTGGTGGAAATTAGAACCGGGAATATGGGCGAGAAACTCGTCAAATTTCAAGAGAAGTGGAGGAAGCTGCCCTAGTAGACAGTGCATTCAATGACTGATTCCTTACTTAGGCCTTGTTAGTATTTCAGCGAACCCAGAAGATCATTAACAAAGTATTGGACCTGCCCAGTGTTATTCATCATGCGTAAGATTGTTTTGTTGAATTGTAAGCTTGCTAGAGTAATTTGAAACCTACTTGGAATTTGCTCATACGCGAGAATTTCTAGTGAAATGATTTTTTCCATTCTTAATTCTTTCTCAATCCGAAACAAATATGCCGTTAAGTGAAGTAGGACTATCTCTAAAACATATTAAAATTTGAATTGATTTGATTCAGCGGAAAAAAAGTTACAGTCGAAAAACAATTTCGGCGAAGACTTTTGACCGCTACTGTATATGAGTAAATAATTGAACCCTCAGATGGATGGGAAGCTTGGCTGACTTGTGCAGAATTCAATCAGAGTTTTGACTCACGAACTACATTACTGTATTCCTGCGGAATCACTACACCATTTAGATCCGACACGATACTTGTGCAGCAAGACTCTTACAGAGGCACGGGATGGATTGATTTGGTGTGTTAATTTGTTCGAAAAATATTTATTTCGCGATGAGGATTGTGAGTGGGGAGAACAAGCAGAAAGCACCATAGAAGATACTGAAATCTAGCTTACGATGTCGGTCGTGATGGAGCGGAGAGGCACAGCGCCGCTAGGAGAGGGAAAACGCGAGATAGTGTATTGTACGCCGAGAAAGCCGAGCGCCACTGTTTAGGTTCGTTTTGAGCGACTGATAGAGTGGCAGCGACGGCAGCGTACAAGCCAGTGCCTTAGCGCTCTCGCCGCGCATTGTCGCGTGTCACAGTTCCTCGTGTTTAGGGTCCCCTCTCCCATACTCTGGGAGGGGCTACCTCTTGATACCTAATCCCGACCCATGGCTTAAAAAATCAGAGCGAGTTGTGTCCCCAGCGGAAACCCTGAACTAAACATCGAGCAATTATGTATTCTTTACATCATTTGTCCGAGAGCTGCTGTTTTCTGGTACAAGATCACAAAAAGATTCCCTATGTAATCAAAAACAAATAGATAAACTGAGCAAAACTTATAGGTTACACCGAACCTGCCCTGTACCAATGTGCATATGTATGTGCACACATCTTCCAGTTATGAGTATTTTTTAATGATTACTACCGCTGACACCCAGAGGAGGAGGTTTGTCAGCAAAAGTGTTTACTAGTATCATGAGCCTAGTTTAGTGAATAAGGAGAAGTACCAAATCATTTAAAGGCAAAATTCGAGCTTAAACTGATGAGGTAATTCTACTCAAATGTGATGTAGGGGCGGGAGGTGGACCGCCAGTGGAGAAAAAAGGAAAAAAAATCGTGAAATACACAGGAAATACGAGCCTTTTGCTCTACGTTGCGGAGAAGTTCAAAAGGCCGGCAGGGAGATGAGAGATAATGTGAGCGCTCCGAGAAGAGAGAGCATAGCAGATCAGCATTGCGACGCAGACAAAATATCGAGCGGTGGGCGGAGCGTGTCGCAACAGGTGGAGCGTGTCAAAGTCCTTGGCCCCTAGCGCCTTAGTGACGCATTTCGATGCGGGAACTTGGCGAGTCGCCTGCAGTTGCGTCCCATGCACTTCTAGCCACTTTAAGGGCTTATTAGGTGGGTCTGAGCCCGAACTTTGCCTTTAAGTGGAGATGTTGATTCAACTTCACAAAATTGGGCCACGTAGAGGTAAGCTGACTGGGGAGCAAGCGCTGTAGTTAGAGACGACATGTTGGCGATCCCGAAAACGAATGCAATACAGGTTGGCTCAGCTCTGCATCGTGACGAGAGTGACTGTGGGACACAGAACTTCATTAGCGAGCAACGACAATGATCCGACAGGTGGTTAGCTCAATATTAAGAGAAGGCAGTAAATTGCATTTCGAATTACCACAACAATGTATAGTTGACTTTACCCGACCCCTCTCCATCACGGGCTCATTTTCGAGGGTTGGTTTAGAATTCATACACCGGACTTGCGAAATTAGGTTCATAGAAAGCAATTTGCGAACCCAGCCAATACTGAAGTAGAAATCGATATTCCATGGCGCTAATACCATAACACTGACGAACGTAGTCGCTTACGTCATTGTAAGCTTTTTTGATGAAAAATTTCAAAGCTGGCTTCCTTAGGAGCAATCCGGTAAGAGTGCAAAGATTCTCATCCATCAACATCTCACTTCACAACTTAACAGATAACAAAATTAAATTCACGAGAATAGCAATGGAATATCAGAAGGTACTCATCAAGCAATACGTCGGCACAGCAAACCGGCCATCGTTGTAGTGGCTTTTTCTGAAAATGGCGTAAACATTACGGAACAGTCATTTAGAATGTATACGTTACCAAAAACGAGGTTAATGTGAATGCGAAATTGATGCACGACGGAGACGGAAGCCATTAGCTAAGATTCGAACTGCATAGGAAATGAGATGGCAAGAATACCCGAGTGAGTTGCAGCGTTGCAAGACTAATGGTGGGGGCATAGGAAACTGAGATGGCAAGGATACCCGAGAATTGCAGTGTTGCAAGACTAATGGTGGGGGGGGGGGACTAATCGGGGAAGTTGCAAAAACTAACAACAACTGCAAAACACTGAAATTAAAGATGCCTACAAAGATGCGTAATAGTTTATGCACGGACCATATCCAAAACCTTTGGGCCAATTTTTGCCTTTTTGGGGCTAACTTTTCCAAAATTTGAAGGCCTATTCCGCTAGGTGCCGCTATTGTTCCAGGAAATGAAACTGAAACAATAAAGGGGACCTCCCGAAAGAAGAAAGTAAAAGAAACCAGTGGAAGCCCGAAACTCAGACTTCTTTGAGCGACAGTCCAGCCTACGACAGTTGTGCGACAGACAGTCCTAGAGGCAATGGGAGGGGTCAGACTCAGAGACAGGAGAGCATGGTCGAGAGACGCGAACTCTAAGGTATTCAGAATCAAGGCGTGCAGCAATGAAAAATAACAATGCTTTGCACAGTGGAATAGTTAAAGGCACGTGTTGGGATCGAATTGATGTGTTATTTTGTTCGAAAATTAGACAAGGGTGCAATGAGGAACGTTAGTGAGGAGAAAAAGCAAAAAGCACCATAGAAAACACTAAATTTCCTCTGTGGTATGACGGAGAGACACAGCGCTGCGAGGAGAGGGAAAACGCGAGAGAGCACGTCGTACGCGAGAGGGCGCAGATGCCACGGTTGATAAGGATGGCAGCACGGCAGCACACAAGGCAAGACCTTAGCGCCGTTGCCTGCACTTTGAGTCGCGACAGTGTCACGCCTCCTGCGCTCGGAGACCGCCCTTCCTCACTATAAGGCCGATGTCATAGTTTGCGAATCGAGCGATTCGCTAGCGAATCGCTGGATCCGAGCGTTGCGCCAGCGAATCGAACGTTGCACCAGCGAATCGGTCATGGAAGCATTTCACCTCTGTATAACCATCCAGGCTGTGATCTCCCGGCTACGTCAATTGGCGCAGCGGGTTCGTTCTATGTTGACATTGAGTCGGTTACCGGATGAATATTCCGTGACGCTGAAGTTTTGCAACTCTCATAGGTTCACCTTAAAGGCACAACCCAGGCAGAGGTCGTGTGAACGCTTCCCTTCGGTCTGTAGTATAGACCCCTAGAGGACAATCACAAATGTGGCGTTCCCGTGCACGGAAACCAACCGACAAGAGCGCTTGGGCCTTGCAAAGTAAGCTGCTGAAGCTGCAGATTTTTTCTCTTATCAGGCTGTTGTCTGGCGCTCTCTCGCCTCATACTCTCCTCTCCGCGCTTAGTCTCTCATTCCCTTAGCACAGCCGATTAGGAAGGTGAGTGAGCCCTTAACCTAAGCGTTTTCGACGGATTCTTTTCCTTTTTCTTTACTGCCGGCCCATTTCGCACCAATACATTCGCATTCGTGTGCAAGAGCCACACCAATGTGATCCTGGGGCATGCCTTTAAGTTCTACAATTCCTTCAACGTGAA
>MU897205.1:0-15486 GCA_036418205.1 Ostertagia ostertagi | reverse complement strand
CAAAGGGATTGTTTGAAGGACCACACCACAAAACCCACTGCAGAAAGGGTGATGTCGTAAGCTTTTGCTGTTGAAGTAATCATTCCGTGAGAAATTGCGCAATTTCAAATTAGGGTTCCACGATAAAGTCAAAGGTCGAAGAAGTGGAAATTTACCTAGTGGAGAAGACAGGCGGACCCTCTAAGGATGCGGACCGACACGCAATTCGCAGCGAAGACATGCTCAGAGCGATCTAGCATGGCCCTCCCCGGCACAGTTGGTGCGCTATTGGCGCAACACGCCCACCGACTGGCTAACCACTCGCCGCAGGTCTCTAGCCGTTTAGCAGAGAGCGTTAGCGTTGAAGAGGGCAGCACCGATGAGAGTCGCATCAGTGCGGAAATCAACGGGCAAGGAAGGGTCCCATTTTCGGTTCTGGGCCGTTTCTCATGTTTTTCTTCATCCGCACCACAGATCATCTCACCTCAATCTTCATTCTAATGTTCTGCATTCTAATCGTAATCCGCCTTTAAATACCGGAAAGATTTATACGATGCACATCGTTTGGAGAATCGCACCACAGACCACTCAAAAGTCGTCATATTGTACAACGCAAGCATTTGAACGATGTTTTTGGAGGCGGAACCACGCTCCGTCCAAACGGCTTATGCCCGCACAGAAATAGCCAATCGGTCAGCAGCCGTCCCCTTCATCTCTTCTTGCCATGCCCGCACCTCTACTAGTAATGGCATCTGACTGCAGCCAAAATTAAGGCCTTAACCTTGAGTAACGTCGGATGTGGTACGATGGCGAGACAGGGCGATCAAAGAAGACAAAACACGCGAGAGAGCACGCCGTTCGAGAGAGCACGCTGATCTCTACATCAATGCGGTGGGTGGGAAGCGTTGCAGCGGGGTCGATGGTTGCAGGTTCGTAAGGATTAGCGCCCTAATCGCGCAATTTGGGCAACGAAGCTGGCACGATCTGTGAAGGTATTGACCCCACAATTTCCCTCGCAGTGTCCTTCCCACAAGTCGGGCTAATCCCGGGGTTTGCCTTTGATGGCACCACGTGAGAATGAGCGCACAGAACGGCTTAGAAAGATAACCAGGAAGGATCTAATGAAGCAGCTTATGTCTTCTTATTGGCATTTATTTGAGGACAGCGATCACGATGGCTGGGGTGTGGTGCGACGACGATGACGTGATGATGACGATGATGCACCACCCTCCAACCATCGTGATCACTGCTTTCGAACTCAATAAGGAGTTAAGGCGAAGGGAAAAGAACTGATAAAGGAGACGTCAGAGAATAGGGCGATGCGCCGAAACAAGGCCCCTGCTTCAGTAGCACCCAACCTCAGACTGTGAAGCGGCTATCAAAGCGACGTGTTCAAGCAGGGTCAACCGTCCGTTGGACAAAGTCCAACGCGACGACGAGAGTAATGCCGAGAGTGAACGTACGCACGGAGACACAGACGGCTCGCGGGTGGCGAGAGTGAATGCCGGCGCGGAGAGCGGTGAACATCGGTCCAACGTCGCTCCAATATCGGTCCAACGTAACGGTTGACCCTGGTTGAAGTTCCTCGAGGATCGCACTATCCATAGGTACGTCGCTTTTATATTTTATATTCTATATGAGATATTTTTATGAGTCGCTGCGATTACCTGAATTCGACAGCCACCGCAAATGGGCGGTAGGGCTGCAATGGGTAGTACATGGTGTGCTGCAAACCCCGATATCTTACAGCACCTAGCCGCGATCCTGAGCAGGGAATGTGGTATGGGCCTCTGGCCCAGGATCAGGCTGTCTGCTTTGGACAGGTAACATGTAAAAGTCTGGTGTGAAATGGGCATCAGTAAAGAAAAAAAGAAAGTTTTTGATGAAATTCTTTAGTTGGACAACTTTAAAGGAGGATTGCACGGAAAGAACGAAGGTCGAAGAAGGGAGAAATCGCCTAGTGGGGAGAGCGGTGAATCTCTTGAGGGTGCGGACAGACACGCAATCGGCATCGAAAGATTTGACCTCTGAGATCTAGCATGGCTCAAAGTTGGCGAGTTCGGCGATCTCCGCCCACCGATCGTCTGATCACTCGCCGTAGTACAATAGGTGGCGAGTGATTAGATAGCTGAGAGAGCGTAGGGTTGAAGAGGGCAAAGCGATGAGAGTCCCATCAATGCTCAAATCAACGGACAAGGAAGGGGTCCCATTTCTCCGGTTCTGGGCCGTTTTTCGTGGTTTCGCTTTCTTTCTGGTACTACTCACCATCTCTACCTCAATTTGGAATGGGTTGCTTTTCCATCGTAAATTCGTCCTTTAAATAACTCGAAGTTTGAAGACCAACTCACCTTCGTAATCGGCTGTGCTTGGGCAATGAGAGACTGAGCGCGGAGAGGAGAGTATGAGGCGAGAGAGCGCAACAGATGAGAGGCGCCAGACAACAGCCTGAAGGGGAACATTGCAGCTGCTGCAGCTAACTTTGCAAGGCCCTAGCGCCTTGTCGGCGATTTCCACCCACAGGAGTGCCACATCTGTGACTTTCGTCTGGGACTATATCCTATAGACCGAGGGGAATCGACCACACGATGTCTGCTAGGGTTGCCCTTTTCAGCTGAAGGGCGCAACCTTCTCATTCACACATGTGTTGTGTTAAGCCTGCGAGATTGTGAGTAATCGTGAAAGTAAGATTATCCAATCACACTTGACTTCTGCACGTCCATCATCGGTGCCTATGTCCCTTGCTAAGTACAAATGGAGCCTGTTCAAGAATTGAGTCATGGCATACCTGATAAACGCTCTGAGCCGGCTCATATCATACGGTGGGAATCCGGCATAAATCGTGAGCGGAGCGCGTCCTAGTAATCCAGCGTAATTATTTCTTTATCCTGCACTTTCCTTCCTCTTAAGATGTTCGAATCGGCTTGGCATACGTGACGCTAGCTTCGCCAAACGCTTCACCGTTCCACTGATGCACTCGCGCGGCGTCGCGATCATACAAAAAATACGCCAGCAATTGAACGAGCCACTTATGCATACTGCAACCAGACAAATAAGTCAGTCTTTCTAGAGAATCTACGAAACGTAGAATATGCGAAGCAGAATGGGCGAATGCTCATCGACGGCCATTTGTCCTAGAACGCTCACTATGCGAACTCAAATCGGCAATAAAAGTCAACGATTTCTGGCTACTTCTCCGGTCCTTCAGCCGAGTAGTAGAGCAGAACAGGAGAAAAAGGAACCGATTCCAATAGAAGGCGTTGCGAAGTACGTGTTAGCATCATTGTTAATCAGTGAATTCCTCAACTCTCCCGCATTTTGAACATTTTTAGCAGTCTTTTTTTATTAGAAATTCAATACTTCCACTGCTTTTGTCCCAAAACTAGTCCATGAGTGAAGTTTTGTTGGGAGCTAGAGTGGCTTCTGCCCTGTGCTCTTTGGTATGCGTTACTACGAAGAGGCATTGGCGTGGTTATCGGCAGATCTTACGGACAGTAGTGTGAGAAAAGGGGGGAACCAGATGAGTACCATCGCTTTGAAAAAATTTCTCCGCGCTATATTCGGAATGGACCATTTTCCCTGTCGGTAGAAAAGGCGGTCGAATTGGCAAGTATAGAAGGTGTAAGAATTTTGCCCCAAACCTCTCTGCAGGCTGTGAAATGGTTAGGAATCCTTTTTTTTCCTTAACGATCATTTCAACCATAAGGCGTGCTCAAAGTTGCTGCGTCTCTAACGAGGGAGGTCTTTCAGGTGGTCCCGCGCTTTCTCAAAACGGTTTTTTGCATGATGTAGAGGGACGTGCATGGAGTACAGAACTGTAGTCCATTTCCGCTAAATGGCTCTCTGAATGCCAAAAAAGGAGCGAAAATGATTTTGTCTGAAACTGCAGTTTTTACGCATTCAACGTGGTTTGTCTCGTTCATGGCGTGAACTGCTCGCATAATGAAGGGCTCTCGCAACCTCTGTATCGGAAACAACGCGAAGTTTGGCCAAAATTGGGAAGTTGTTGTAGTGATGTCATGTTATGTACTGAAAAGCTCGGGAAAGTTTCATTAGTGCATTTAGGTTTTCGACTGCCGGCAGCGTCGGTGGTCTAGTGGTTAGCGAAGTGGGCTTCAATTGGAACGGTCGGACGGGGTTTGTGGTTCGGATCCTTGGGGCGTGAAAATTTTTGCATTTCTTGTTGGCACTTCCAGATTGACTCCTAGTTGCATATAAGCTAGAATAGATATATTATTCATGATAAGAAGCATAGGTGACCACAGTAAGGAAGGATTCCCTCGCAATTTGTCGAGAAAAAATGGTGGCGTCACAGTGGCACTCTAAAGCGCCCACATCACAAAGGAATGTCGCGCTTTTGATCAGCGCACTGCACAACCCTTGAGTTCAGAATGACGAGATTTTTTTTCAATTTTTTTTGATGTGTTCATTTTCCCATTTATTGCAGCAAATAATCAACAGACATGGTACAGCTCTACAAAACAAGTAAAGCATAGGTGCCTGTTGCACCAACTGCATCTGACGAATGCCCAAGAAGAGCAGCTACTGATTCCTTGGCATAAAACAGCTACTTCGCCTTCGTTGAAACCATAATCGGTGGGCGTTGTAAATGGTCCTGGGTGTTCGTCCACATACCCAGCAGCTACCCACGCGTATGCTAGGCACGGACGGAATACTGGAGCGCAGAATTGCCGGTATGTCTGACTGACGACCTGCAGAGGAATTAGTCAGTGGAAATCAAATTTGCTGACAAAAAGTTCTTACTTTCAAAATGTTGTCCCTAGTGAAGGCGAAATCGGGGTAGTGATGGATCACGTGATCGTGTATTACGCCTAATGTAGCGTTTTTACTTGTTTTGTAGAGCTGTACCATGTCTGTTGATTATTTGCTGCAATAAATGGGAAAATGAACACATCAAAAAAAATTGAAAAAAAATCTCGTCATTCTGAACTCAAGGGTTGTGCAGTGCGCTGATCAAAAGCGCGACATTCCTTTGTGATGTGGGCGCTTTAGAGTGCCACTGTGACGCCACCATTTTTTCTCGACAAATTGCGAGGGAATCCTTCCTTACTGTGGTCACCTATGCTTCTTATCATGAATAATATATCTATTCTAGCTTATATGCAACTAGGAGTCAATCTGGAAGTGCCAACAAGAAATGCAAAAATTTTCACGCCCCAAGGATCCGAACCACAAACCCCGTCCGACCGTTCCAATTGAAGCCCACTTCGCTAACCACTAGACCACCGACGCTGCCGGCAGTCGAAAACCTAAATGCACTAATGAAACTTTCCCGAGCTTTTCAGTACATAACATGACATCACTACAACAACTTCCCAATTTTGGCCAAACTTCGCGTTGTTTCCGATACAGAGGTTGCGAGAGCCCTTCATTATGCGAGCAGTTCACGCCATGAACGAGACAAACCACGTTGAATGCGTAAAAACTGCAGTTTCAGACAAAATCATTTTCGCTCCTTTTTTGGCATTCAGAGAGCCATTTAGCGGAAATGGACTACAGTTCTGTACTCCATGCACGTCCCTCTACATCATGCAAAAAACCGTTTTGAGAAAGCGCGGGACCACCTGAAAGACCTCCCATCGATCAAGAATCATCGCGACGCTGCCATTTGAGAACATTGGATAAAGATAAGATAGGTACGATACGACGTTACCGTTGAGATGATAGGTATGCCCAGTAACCTAGTTGATGAAACAATATGATTCAAAGTAAAGCAGACGAAGGCTCAAACCCTCCGAGGAACCTCTATTCTGCTTGTACGTTATATCTGCGTCCACATGTTGTTCACAACATGTTATTCAAATAAATAATTAAATAAATTGTAGATTTCCGAGATAGACACGTAGAGGATACGACCACATGAGCTAGAATACTGCTCCAAGAGCTAAATCGAACGACGATGATTATCAGCATCCAGCAAGCTTCTGCTATGTCGTTTCCCCCACCTAGATCCAATGCCTGCGGAAAGTGGTCACGGACGGAATTCTACTAGTTCGTTGTCCGTGCAACATTCGCTCTTTCCTAAGCGCATTGTTTTTTGCACATCCCGGTAATCAGACATTCCCATTACTCCGTTCATTTTTCTTTCCAGTTCTTTTGACCTAATCCAAAACATAAATCCACATACATCTTAAGAAAGAAGTACTGCAGTCACGTTGTTTTCTTCATTCTCTTATCCTTTTGCTTTGCTTGCTGCTGGCTAGACGTTAGCTTGCATATCTTAATAGAAGTGAGTTTGCAGACTTATGCCATGGCTATATCTGCCTTTAGGAATTGGATGCATCAGCGGCTGTTCTTTGTACGTGTTAGTGCTTTGACTTGTATAAGACAGCGATGGCGATCTAATTGTCGTTAATGAGTTGTGACAATTTTTTCACGCTTAGTCTAGTTATGGTTCTTTTCAGTAGTCTTAGTTTGCAAACGTCATCAAACATGTGTTGTTTTATATAATGTCATGTTTGTTCGCTTCTCTCTTGCGATGTTTCTTGATGGGAGTCGCTGTTCACATGCCTCTGTTGCTCAATTATGGTTCACCCGAGCACACACAACTGAAGGACCTCAAGGATGTGATGGTCAGGTTCGTACCATAAGAAGTAGGTAGCTGCATAGAGTGACACTCATTCGTGCAAATACATGAAATGAGATTCACATGATTATATCTTCAGGAACTTCCGTTCCAGCCTTATTGATTATCATTATATAGGGCAAAAAGTTAATGGCAATTTGTACTCGCGTCTAGTGCGTCAGGTCTAAAAAGTTAATGTGCAATTCGTCTTCCCGTATGAGTGCGCAGGCCTTCGAGTAAACCTCCCAAATGAGTAAGGAAACGAATGCGCTATGCTTGGGAAGGCTCTAGCGCCCTTGTCGAGCGATTTCCACGTACGGGAGTGCCACGTCTGTAATTGTTCTCCGGGAGCCTACCCTACAGTCAGAAGTAAAAATTTCAAGACTTCTACCTGGGCAATGCCTTCAAGGCAGATGGTGCGACAAATTGGAGGCTTTAGTAGAATTCTGGCTACTATAAAGGAAGACAGGTATATACAGAGGTTGGACAAAGATGGGAGGAGGTTGTTCCGCTGTAAAGCATTCTTACTACCTAATTGCGGTTTTACTGATATAGTTCGAAAGTAGTTTATGCTATGTCCGAAATTGCTAAAGGTCTGTCTTGTTGTCCCTTGTATTCTTTCAAGGCACACTGCCGCACTATCTTGCACCTCTGTTTTCATATTTGATCGACAGAAAGTTATCGTACCCTCTGCTTAACATATTCACGCTGGCGGCAGCCCATATGGGCTGCCAGAGACGGGTGGTTCGTGGAGCGATGGCAGCCCATATGGCCTGCCAATTATAATCGCATGCCGTTTGATCATTCCATTAGTTTTTGAAATATTTTCGATATCACCAAAATAACCAGGGCCAAAGGATAATGATAAAGGATATGGTCCAAGCAAAGCTTAGACACGCTTTGTTTACAGGATGGGTCCTCTTAACCTTATGAGATTTTTAGTTCGATTCACTCTTCGGTTCCTATCTATTGCCATAAATATGAAAGTTGAACGAGTATCAGAAGTAAACAACAACCTTTATGGATGGCGTGATTAGTGATTTTAATGGAACCGTCGAGGCCAAAATTTTTACGATGTTAATGCAGCGGGCTGCAAGCAGACTTTCTCCAAATTGAGACATAAATTTTCTCATTAACCACCGCTTTTCTAGAGAAAGCCGCGCTCACCGACGGCGAGCTTCTCTAATTCGTTCTGGCTCAATGATGCACACCTTTGGTCATTTTCCCTTTTCTCTTGGCTGCTTTGGAATGAAAATAAAATTTTGTTTCGTCAATGCTTTCATTGCAATGCCTGCTACGCCTGCTGGGCTGATGTATGTTTTTTACTTCTCGAGATATGGCCCACCTATCCCACACTTGACCGTTTCTCTCCGGCCGAATCCCCAAAAAGTAAGGAATTTCGTGACAGACACTGTGACAGGCGAACGGCGAACGGCGAACGTGACGCGAATTATAGTACTAAATAGGATGATCGATCCCGACGAAACATCTTGCGATGTCAAATTATTATGCCCTAATCAAGGATATTTCAGAATATCACTCTACACTGTCGTGCTCGTACTTCAGCCATTGTGGTACATATTGACGATGCCGGAATTCAGCGCCAACGCTGGCGTGTTGTTCAATCAGTACGGTCAGAACACTGAAAGGAAATGGCAAAGTGCAGGTTGGTGAAAATGTGCTACTTCTTTGCAACTTCAGCAAACGACTAGACAGGGCACCTGGTAACTGAAAACCATGGCTCATTACTAATACCTATACAAAACTTGAATGAAAGTGTTCTGAATGAATGACTAAGCATATGGAAATTATCCAAATATGCCCAGTCTTTCAATCAGAGCAGATTTACTTCGCTTTAGTTGCTGTGAGTTTTCAGCTCCGATGTATGTGGTATAAATCAGCGGAAGGCAATAAGACATTTTGTTTCTCGGTTCTTTTAGCATCAGAACATTCACCGGCACTTATTGAAATGCTTTTTGCCCTCTATCAACATAAAGGCTCACCATCAGCCCGTGATCAGAGGCCTGTCAGTGACGAAAAAAGCAAAGGAACCTAGAAACACTAAAAAAGGACTCATTTGTTCAAGGTCAACCGGTATTCACGCTAGATCCCGTCATAAGAGAGCGCGTAGACATCACATGCCGCTAAAGAGTAAACATGGCAGCGATTACAGCAGTCAACGCAATGCCTTAGCGCCCTTATCGAGCCTTTTCAAACCGCGACGGTGTGACGACCTCTGTGATTAGGAACCCTCTTACTTCATTCACAAAGAGAATTTTTCTTAGGACCTGATCGCGAAACTCTGCCTTGAACTAACCTCACTGGTTTTGCGATTTCTTACCATTGAGTCATTCCTATTTCAGTTTTTCGTTGTTATTTCAAACTCCCATCCCGCTTACTCCCCCAAAAACTGAGCAACTCAAATCACAAATTCTGTGGAATAAAATATGTGGGCTGAATACTAAAGAAGAAGTAAATTAAGACACGTCAATGGTTATGCACTGAATTTCATTTTCACCAACTAACTCACCTTTAGAAGTTCCTAATTTTTTACAAGGATATGTTACATTGGAAGTTTTGCATGCACGATGCTGCATTATTGTTTTCAGTATGCTTGAAATTTCAGATGATCCACCAGAAGGAGTTGAGCATGTCGATAAGTTCGGAGATCAAAATCCGTTCGGCTCCTGGTACTCTGCTGCTGGAAATGTAACTGGCGAAGCCGGCCTCCCTATCGGAAATGAGAGAAGCGTCAGCTTTTACTATGATAGAATGTAGTTGTAACTACTGTTGAATGTACTTTGTATGCTGAATAACATTGTGTAGAAGAGTGGCTTTCTTTATAGCGATTTTTGGCTGTTCCTTTTTCTTCCTCAGATTGCACTTGTGCGTTAAAAGCAGCGGTTACGATAACGATATATGATATTGACCAAATATCGAAGTAGAAGTACGTATCAAATAATGCAACAGTGAAGAAGAGACCAGAGGAAACCACTAAAAACAACGAAACCGGACTTTTACTCTGCACTTCGATTTTGAACGAGATTAGGGCTCATAGTTGAAAAGTAACCGTTCAGCCAAAGTAACTCTGCAGACAAAATTAGTGTACTTCAGAGAAAATAAAGAACGAAGGATAATGGAAACAATACCGTAACTGTCAACAACCTCACTTGAGGGCGACGCCATTATGGGGGTGGGCTGATTTTAGGGAGAGGGACTTTAGTCAAAAATAACCTCTTAATCACTACCTCGCACCTGCTACCTTATTTGCCTCCTAGTAGTCGCACTGTGGGGAGGACCTTTAAAGCAACAATCCAGGAACGAATTCGCGGGTAAGGACCACCTATAATGACGTTGCAGGTGAGAAGTTGGTCAATGGAGAAAGAAAAAGTAGAAAAAAACGTCGGGCAGGGGCTTAGACAGGGACTCCCCCTGCCGTTTAGGGAGACGTGTGTTGGACGAGTTGTCCGAACCTGCCCGTAGTACATGCGCTCCAATTGCAACTGCTGGCAAATAGCCATGCATGCTTGCAAATACATAACTATTTGCCAGCAATCGAAATTGAAGCGCTTCAATTGCGTTCTTATGGAATCGACCTCATACAGCGCGGCGGTCCCGCAACGACCGCTAGTCGAGCAAGCGCTCTGCACAGCTGCTTGGAGGCGGCCCCACCACGGATCGGTGGATCCGCCCCTCTTGAAGGATTTCGACTGCTTCCAACGCCTTTCAGAGGTAAGTTTTGAAGTTTGTGACATTTCCCATGAACTCCAATCAGGCTGAGGCATGTTTCCACCACTTGAAAACCAAATGGTTGAAACCCTGCCTGGACTGTTGCTTTAATTGACTGCGCTGACTGCTGACCTCGCAGAGGCATTCTACTACGATGCGCTGCATCAACATAATGAGGAAGTTATCACAAGACTCCGTTGATAACACTGGTTTGGAAAGTTTTCCCATCCAGAAGAGTTTCCTCAAGACTTTTCTTCAGAAAATGACTCTATTGCGAGCAGCCGCCCATGTGCAGGGAATCCACATATTCGTGTAGTAGCCATTTTTCTCATCTCTAAATCTTTCCCTTTGCATGTTGCATGTCGCATGAGTTTCAGGAGAGCAACTTCAGGACTTTCTGAGTCTCATTCATCCCAATTCATCATTCATCCAATAGCGTCATGATGCTTGCAAATTATTAGCATGGAATTTTGCTGTTGGCCGGGATGTTTTTTGTATGAACTCAGAATCACCAATTCCGAATGTTGAAGTGAATCTTCAGATAGGTTATAATAGACCCTGATCCTCATAAGTCTCGGCACAATGTGGCAAATCTCATCTCATGTTCCTCAAAATGGAATCAATGGCCGATAGTTTGTTGTAGAGCAATGTTGAGATTGAGTTTATTGCCACTGAATGCTAATGACCAGGATAGATGAACCACCTAAAAATATTAGTGAGTGGTGATACACTGACAGAATCAAAAAAGACAGCGAAAAATGTGAAATCAAGTCAATACCGAAAAATAACTGAGATATGAGTCAAGAATGTGTCAATATAAAAGTTTAAGAATCCCATTTGAATTTCTAGCCAGTAGAAAATCATTGCTGTTGTATTTTTTATCCACTTCAAAAGGCGTATCAAGTTTCACCAAAATTCATTAGGTCATAAATGCAAATGTGCAGTTTTCTACGTCAGGCCAAGAACACAAAATGGATTTCAATCTACGACAAAGATGTGAGATTAAAACGTTCTTCTAAAAATATTTCTATCTCTTGTTTCGCAACAATTTGGTATATACCGCCTTTGAATTTTACTAGTGCGCTTTTGTTTTTTTTTTTCTATTTTTGCTTCGTTTTTTATTTTGTTTTTGTTCCGTAGCTTGAAAACGAGTTTATGTATGAAGTTCACTAATCAAGTGATCGCTACTGAGTCTGACGAGATGAAGAGGTCCGCCAACAGCCTAGCGCATTTAATTACGTCTTCCACAGGCAGTGAGTGTAGGTTTCGAGTTGTGGTCTCCCCAAATGGCATTTTAGACTTAAAAGGTGCACACCCCTGATTTTAGGTTTCAAGTTCCATTACTTACCATAGTGACTAGTGCGCTACCCCAGCGAGAACGCCACACACCGTTCTCTTTGCCTCCTGGCTTTCGTTTCCATTGGCGCATGTGCAGGGCAACGTCACCGCAAGAAGTTCTGATTGTTCTGTTGGTTCTAACTCCATTTTGCGCGAATTTTGGCACGTCAACTCGAAATGCAAAAATTTTTACACGAGGAATCGAACTAGGGACCTCCTTTTCTGGTATTCAGAGGGCCGTTCAGGAAAAATTGAACATGGTTCTGTGGTTCCCGCATCTGCCCCTATATCATGCAAAAGACCGTTTTCAAAAAGCTTGTCACGCCCTGAAAGACCTTCCTGGTTAGTCAAAACATATGTTCTGTTCTGCAAATAATAACTAGCAATAGACGGTTCGAGAAGAAAAAGCACACACAATGTTTTAAACGAAGCGAAATGTCACGCGCATGTGATTTTTCGCCATCTTGTATACACTGAGCAAAAGTACCAAAGGTAGGCCAGAGGATGAAAGAACTTAACATTTATTGACGAGAAGTCTGTTGACTTTCACACAATCACGTGACCATCTAATGATATTGAAATAAAACAACAATTTAGATATAACCACAGAATTATGTAACCACCACAACAACACTTCACAATTATTACTGCGTGGCTTTTAGCGAAAAAGGAAATATAATCATAAAACACAGTGGTAAATCTGTGAAAGAGATTTAAGTAATGCATAAGATCAGAAGCTAATGGTACCCACTATGCAATACCACGGAATGAATTACACACCAGAATTAACCTACAGTTCCTGAGGTAGCAGAGAGATCGCCTTGGAGGATATCCGAGAACTTCTTTGCCGCCTCGTACCTTGATTAGAAAGAATTTTTACCCGAGGAAATGAGAGATTAATTGAATATAAAGTTAACCTTGCTTTCGGCTCCATGGCAGCTAGTTGAGGTTTCACAAGGTTAGCGAACGTGGTCCATGAAAACGTTCCATCTTCGATGTTCAGATCTTCCAACTTTGATTCGCGCTTCACGTGAGTTACCTAAAACACGATAAACATGAATGACTACCTCGATATTTTGGTACTGAGCAAACGCAGCTCAAGAAAGTACCATCATCTGAGTGGCTTACCTTGAACAAGAAAAAAAGGGAACTGAAATCGCTAATCGACAGTTTACAATGACTTATGATCTTTCGGCGCATCGCACACACTTCTACAACTGAAATGTTCCTGAAGGAGTAATAATCCTTCCTATACAGTTGGGGGCAGAAAAAATATATTTTGCCCAGGTCCTCTTCGCGATTTCTTCGCAGAGATTGCCGTCGTTGACGGAAGAGTTCCTCAGCAAAATATTCCCTAAATGTCCCTCTTCTATAAGTACACGCAGGCCTCTCCTTCACTACCCTCACCGTCTTCAGAATATGACGTCATCTGTCACCGTCGTCGAGCTCAGGGAGGCCTACAGTAACTGCTTCAGCCTGAAGCTCTTACATAATTTCTTGGATCGATCAACGTGGGATAGTTTCCTAGGGACATTAGCTCTAACATGCAACCCCTGCCCTTTTGGAACCCTGTCGCAACAATACACGACCAGTCGAGAACCCTATTGAGCTCGACCAGAGCAGGGCCCGTATGCTATGCTTCCCCGAAGCTAAGTGATCCAAAGTTTCTTTAAATTTACTTGTTTTGAACGATATAGTTTCTCATTGTTCTTATCTGTGTTTGTTTCTTCTGCCGTTCGAGGTTGATAGGTGGAACATTTATTCAATCGGCCTAACGTTTCGACAAAATCGTCGTCTCTCTGAGGCCTAAACGCGGTTCAAGGTTGAAATTCACGATCTAATCGAACAAGCGCCTGATCTCCTCTAGCGGTCCTTTTTTATTTCTTTTCTTCATTTTCAGTGCATACGTTTGCTTTAACCTACATACATACATTAAATGTAGGTCCTTTATCAGGGCAATCCCAGATGGGAAGACAGAGAAAATTTAAAGGACTTTTCGTCCCCAACCCCTTCGGGGAGGATAGCATACGGCCCCAGATGTTTCCGGGGCAAACCTTTCCGATGCCGTCCACGTAGATGGCCACTGTGAAGATTTTCTTATGAAACGAAATGCACTCTTAAATTCCATGTTGGGAGCACACGCTTTGAGCTGAGCAAAGTGTGATTAAATCCATTTGAGTCTGGACAAAAATTTTTATTGGCCTCCTACACTGCGTCACCTAATGATACAGCTACCTAAAAATCGTCTCGCAAAGATCTCGCATTCCACACGTATTCTTCAGAAAAATCTTATTGTATTCTTAGGAAGGGCGGCAAAATTATTAAATTGATTGTTCACCCTGATCTTTCACATCGGGGCCCTCATCAAGTACGTTTTGGTATTTAAGAACGCTTGACCAAGCAGCTCGAGTTTGTCAAATTTCTTCCTGCATCCCACTATCCCTAGATCGATTAACTATCCAAGGTAAACGTATGATTCCTTGCTTGATCTGCTTTCCCTCTACTATTCCGTTGCTGCTTTCTCATTCATTTTGTTTATTTGAATGAATTTGCAATATTATTTTTCTGCTTCTATTTGCAGTCCATTCAATTTGTCCTGCAGCTCCATTAGCGTTGATGAGGACAAAATACAATCGCCATCCTATAAAGAAGGGTAAGCCCGCCCAAACTCTTCAGTGCCGCTCTCGAGAACGTCATGCGTCAACTGGAATGGGAAGACATGGGAGTGAAGGTCGACGGCCGGCAACTACACCACCTTCGTTTTGCTGACGACATCGTTCTTATAACGCCGAACATCGAGCAAGCGGAGCGAATGTTGGATGACTTCGACTGCGTCTTGTTGGGTCGGTTTGCAGACCAAAGACCTTTACTTGAAACGGATTGGTCCTTGATGCCTCCATTCACGCTCAACGGAACGAACATCACCGAATGCTCCAGCTACGTGTACCTAGGTCGGGAAAATCAATATGATGAACGATCTAGCTCCAGAGCTGAGCAGGAGGAAACGAGCGGCATGGGGAGCATTCAAGAACATCGAGGGAGTAGTGAAGAAGACGAAGAACATCCGGCTCCGTGCCCACCTCTTCGATTCCGCAGTCCTTCCTGCCCTTAACCTACGCCTCAGAAGACTTGGACTTTAGCAGGAAGACGAGCATGCGCAACAGGAGTTTCGAACCATCAACGGTCGAACACGTCATGCGATTTTGTGATAACCGTTGCACCAGAGCGGTTACCGACTGGATCCAATCGGGACGTCAAACGAACACCTGGACGACCGCCGGCCCGATGGTCAGACTTCTTCACGAAAGCTCTGAACGAAAGGAATGAAGGACTTCGTGTCCCTAGCAGGAAGAATCGACTCAACTACTCTTGTATGAAGACGTTGCTGGTGTCAGCACAAACAAATCAATGGCAAATGATACTAGATGCACCAACAAACAGTAACAAACAGTCCTCCATGTCACAGGGATCACTACAACAGAACACTGACAAGAACTATTTCCTACGGGAAAAGAGGGCCAACCGTGTTAAAGTAAGAATAAAATTCGAGTCTAAGAATAATACTAAAATGAATAAGAAGAATAATGAACAACTCGTACCTCATGCTTTCTTTCTCGTTGTTTAGCGCCCTTCCATGGAGGGAAAGAAATTTTCTGAACTTTCTTCGATGGGGGATTAGCCATTAAAGATTCCTGAATAATCAAAAACTATAGATTACTCGAAGTTTCTTTTTGAATAATTCTGCAATATTAACATCCGAAAACGAGAAGAGAATGCGGTAACTGTAGTATGTTCTCAGAGCCAATAAAATCGGAGGAATCACCACAAAGATTCTACATTCTGCCTGTGCGAACAGC
>MU897194.1:0-12415 GCA_036418205.1 Ostertagia ostertagi | reverse complement strand
GAAAGCAGCCCACGCCTGTAATCCCCATAAGGAATTGAATTAAAATCTTTTTACACGGAAATGCAAGTAAGTGAATCACTCATCATCAGTTTTAATAAACAGACGAATGCGAATATAACAATACAAACGACCTGGCTCAAAGGACGAACGTAGGACCGCCTTACTAGGGGGCCTTAATCGATCCTCATCCTCGAGAGCACACCGGAGCGTAGCGCCATAGACGTGTGTCATCTAGGCCTATCCTACTCGGCACTTATCCCAAGAGTTGCCTTTATCCGTGTTAATGCGACGCTCGCAATTATTCTTGAAAAGACGGGTAGTGACGCCATACAGAATGGGAACGGTGGGGGGGGGGAAGCGTACCGACCTCTCAGGTGGGTGGTATGTCGACGAGGACTAGGCTAGTCCACTATTAGGCCGTGGGTATAGATGATCCCTTTGTCTAATACGGTATCATTTCGCGATAGGAACCCAGTGCAGTGAGTCTGACCTTGCTCCTTGAGATCGATTGAATGAGTTGTACGAAGTCACGACACAATGACACAGCGTTCAGAAGTACTGATAAACTTGTGTGAGCGTTGGGAATCCTCTGTCATATCTGAACAGCGGTTTTTTCGCGACTTCGAGCACATTGCCGCTGACAGGAAAGGTAGCTAACTGTAAAGGCGTCACCATATCCCCTGCTCAAAGCGAATTCTAGCCTTCAAAAGCACATCGTTTAGGGAACCACGTGATTCCAAACACAACTGACTCCGTTGAGTAGGTAGCTCATTACAATAGAAAAAGACTACCTTAAAGGACGAATTCACGATGAAAAAGCAACCCATTTCAAATTAACCTAGGGATGGTGAGTGGTACACGAAAGAAGGAAGAACCATGAGAAACGGCCCAGAACCCGAGAAATGGACCCCTTCCTTGCCCGTTGATTTGAGCATTGATGCGACTCTCATCGCTGTGCCCTCTTCAACACTACGCTCTCTCAGCTATCTAATCACTCGCCACGTATTGAACTACGGCGAGTGATCAGATGATCGGTGGGCGGAGATCGCCGGACCCGCCAGCTTTGAGGCATGATAGGTCGCCGAGGTCAAATTTTTCCATGCGAATTGCGCGTCAGTTCGCACCCTCAGGAGGTCCGTGTTACGTCAACTAGGTGAATTTCCCTTTCTTCTCTGCGCGAAACGCCAGAGCACAGCACGACTATGTAACGGCGAGGCATCAATTCGAATGCGCTCTTAAAGGACCGAGTTCAAGCTGTCCGTAGACCGAGGTCCGCGGGTCCCTCAACTAGGTTAGTTTCCCTTTCTTCGACCTTCATTCTGATCGTGAATTCCTCCTTTAAGGCACAGGTCGGGATCAAATTGTTATTTCGAAGAGGATTGTTAATAAAAAAAGGAGTATAGAAAAACTACTAAAAGTTTTTCTGAAGACTGCAGTGGTACGTAGCGACACAGCGCTGCTAGAGAGGGAAACTGCGAGAGAGCACCTTGTACGGGGCGCTGACACTACGTATGCTGACAAACATGCAGCCGGAAGCGGCCACAGAGAAACGATGGCACTGGGAACTGTTGCGCTCGGTTTCCAAGTCGCGACATTACCACCAACTCTCGTGATCACGCGTCAAGCGCTGCATCGAATTGAGATGAAATAAGCAAGTACTGTGAGCTTACCACGTATTGCTCAATCTCCGGGGTTTTCAGTTAGTTATCGACTGTCTTGGGAAAAGTGGTCATCATTTTGTTGTTTCTAACAGTGCTTGTTTAAATTCCAGTTTTATTTCGCGGTTTCGAGAATAATCTTGCCGAGCTCTTCTTGAACTGCAAGTACCAGTCTGTTTTGTAGCTTCGATTTCCGATAATAAATATGAATACGAATATGAATACCAGCCTGGTAATGTGTGTTTGTGAGATGAAATGTTTTACATTCATCATGATAATATTATGCTAAGCGACATTTTTGGCCCGAGCATTCGGTTACAGGAGCGTATCGCATACAATTTGAAGGCTGTACGGATGAGTTCTGGGTGTAGCTCTTGCGCATTTGCTTCTATTAACTCAGCAGCCTCAAGCAAATCCAGTGAGTAAAGCACGTAAGCGTAGAAAAGCTCAGCTCTCAGTGGGGAGGGGGCGAGTAACCTGAAAAGGAAATGAAGCTGGACAGAGCTGTTGTTTCAACTTCAGTATGCGACCTTTTTTCATTATGAGGAAAGTATCAACCAGTCGAGTTAGTCTTGAACACATAGAGCGACAAAAAACTGCATTGCAAGAGAGGTGAGCTCAATATTTCGCATCATTATTTGAGTCCGTAATCAAGTGAAGGCTTCTGCAGTGGCCAAGTGGAAACCACGTCATTTTTGACTTTTATTTCACAAAACATAAAATAGAAAAGAAAGAATTATCTCGATTTTTCTCAATCACAAATACTTCTTCGAACCAAGGGAAGAAATAACAACCTCATCAAACATTTCTGTAAAACTCGGCACACAAGAAATTTTCGCAAACTTCTTGCCAGCTGGAATGCTCAGAGATTATTGCGTTCGGGAAAGGGGCACCCGAAGTCACAACTCACACTATTGTTAAAGGAATCTTGCGCGGAAAATTCTTGCACTCTTTCCTAACATGAATATGTCAGTTGTGATCACTGGAAATAGCACACAAAGTTTCACGCATGAAGATTCGGTTTCTGAAGAGAAACAAACGTACAAAAACTACACGTTATGGACCATCGAAGGACCAGGAGGCAGAGCCAGGCGAGGCATGGAAAGAAGACGGCGTTTGGCCGGCTACGTACCAGGCGACGCAATGAGAGAATCGGGTTAAAGCGCGCGATTTCGGAGAGTGGAGACAAATCGATCGATGGAATAGGATGGAGTAGAAGTGTAAGATGTGAATGCAACGAAGCAGAAGGCCAGAAAGAGCTTCTAGTGAATGCACTCCAAGAACCAAGTTTGAGCATCCCCGTCGCCAGCATTCGTGAAAGACGTCCGTGGGCAATTCGAACGCGTAGCAGCCTTTTCGAGTTTTCGAATTTCTAATCAAAACGAAAGCAATACTTCAGTTCTTTTCACTATTATCGTGGATAATGGTCTCAAGCCAGTGATTTATGGCTGAAATAGAATCATGATTTTTCCGCGCAGGATTCCTTTAAGCTGCACGAAGAGTGTGAAGACGAGCACCTGCAGCTGGCATCATGGAGACGTTAATGGATTCAAGAAAGAGCATCACAATGCCTGCATTGCCCACTGAGCGTCTATGACCACGCCGCGTCGGCTCACTGTCTTTTTCTAGTCATTCAGATCTTCATGACCGTAATAAAATGCAAGAAGCACAATGCTTCATCTGGCTACCGTAATTTCTGGCCACCCTGTTGGTATGAGGAAGCTCAAGACAGCGGAGGCGCACCCATAAACCTTAATCAACAAAATTTTTTGAAAGAATAAATACACAATATGAATAGAAAGTAATAGTCATGAGTGTTTAGAGTGCCTTTCACTAGTTAAAAACGATCTCACCATACTCGTTGAGTCGGCCAGATGCGCTCGTATCTGGGATTGTCGGCCGTCAACGAACTACACGGCACACAACACGTGGACTCCGACTATCTATCCTCAAATCCGCTGCGCCTCTTTATTGCAAAACTACTCGCTCGCGGAGAACTATAATAAACGAAAGGAGTTGAAGAGAACTCGCACGCTAAACTTTTTTACCTGCGGAGCCAGTCCTTCTGAGCAGATGGGCAGGAGTAAAGTAATATCACCGATTTAAAAGCGGAAAATTCTCTTCCTCTCCTCTGATTAGGGCTGGACCTAGAGATTTTGCTGCGAAAAAGTTCCGCGTGCGAAAGCGGAAAATCGGCTCTTTTTCCCAGCGAACCACCCTCTACAAGTACTCGCGCTGGCCTGCCATTTACCCCTTGTCGGCACCTGTCATTACTGGTATTACTCACTGATATGGTGATATTACTCCCGCCACCATTCTGCTCAAAATCTTTCGGCAAGTGGTTAATACACTGCGTTTCATAATTATAGGTCCACCCTAAATTTTTGCTACCCCAAAGTTGCTGTGCATTTTTTGGAAATGCTGCTATCACCGTTAGATTCCTCATCACGGAAAACCTTCATAGTGTTTTTCTGACAAATTCCCCCCTCAAGTAACCCAATTAACTTTTTTAGAACGAATTTTCACCGTTTCATGAATATCGGGCCACTCATAAAAAGTTTCCATTTCTCACGATCCGTGAAGGGAATCAGGGAAGCGGGGAAATATGTGGGCTCAGTCGACATCGAGTTTACCATACCTCGTGTTATTCGCCTCTCTTCCCAGTAACAAGCTCAAGCTAGAGCACTTACTGAAGTGGGATAGCTGAGGAGCAGAATTTCCTCCCATGTCGGCCGGCTCATACTGCATAAGCGACTATGTGCAAAATCCTGGTCAGTGCGGAGAGAAGAGTCGCTTAGGTAAATAAAGACTGCGTTTCCTTCAAAATTTAGGAGGAATTGGGTGTCTTCTCTCGAATTATACAAGGAGTCCGAACAAAGTCCGTACTGAAATGCGGCCTTCCGTGAGCAAAACCACCGTGTGGTGAGTAAGCCAGCAGAGCAATAACATCTTCAACGGATTGATGAAGAGCGTTCCAAGATTATTTGAGCGCTACAAGATCGCAAGTCTCCATTTCTCCGTGGAAAAGGGCTCAACTTAATGAGCGATGGTGTGGCTGTTAAGACCCTTCGCGATCTTGGACTCTACCTCCTTGTTTCGTTCTACAGGTGGTCTGAGATCGACGTGGAAAAGTTTATTCTAGGTGGATATGGCAGAAAAAGAGGGTACAGGATGATCGCGTGAAAATCGCAGATGGTTTCAATGTAACGTAATTTCGGCGGTGAATCCCTTATGGTTTGAGGCACCTTTGAACGACTGAGTAGCTAGAGCTCGCTTTTGTTTCCGTTCACAAAGATTCCACAGGGTATCGTGAAGTTCTTTCGAAGCGAGTCTTACCATTTTTTCAACAAGGATCCCCTCTATCCTTGATTTTCACACACGATAACGCGGCTGTCCATGCCGGTCCCTCCGCGCCAGATGGAATTGCAGGAAAAAATGTGGCAGTTATCTGGTGGCCACCATGTTATCTGAATTAGATTCCAATAGAGAATCATTGGGCCTTAATTGTTATAAAGTTCCACAGCAAAGTAAAGCAAAATGGAACAGCCGAAAAGCTGAAAAGGTCGATCATCGGCGCCCAGACGAATTTCGATCCTACTGTAATAGCTAATTTGGCTACCAGCATTCCAAAACGTATTATTGTGTTCCTTATGATTATTGGGGGGTCATCCCATTATTGAAAATTCGTGACGTTTTTTCGTTATAGTAAAATCTCTCGACAAGTGATGTGTAGTCATATTTGCGAAACGGTGAAAATACGTTCTAAGGAAGATATTTTAATAATTCTGAATCGAGATTTCTCCAGAAATCAAGTATCAAGGTTTTTCGTTATGGGGAAACTATTGGTAATAGCGGCATTTTCCAAAAATGCACAGCAACTTTGGAATAGCAAAAAATTAGGGTGGACCTATATTTATGAAACGCAGTGTATATGTGGATAGGTGAGGGCGACATTATTGAAAGGTACATTAGTATGGTAATAATCCAAATGTCGTACATCGAAACTTTCAAGAAATTTCGAATATAACCCAGGAACAAATAAATTTCTTATGCACAGCTCTTAAAGCTTTTAGTATTCCGAAGAAGAAAGTATTCCCCCAGGCTTTGACTTTTATATGCACGGAAGTGATACCAGTTAAGAGGAAGCTGTCTGGGTTTGTGTGCCTGTTACCATCTTGAATCACGCCAAATAAAAGCAGAGTTGCACTGCAACAGAGCGGACCGCTATCATAGGCTCCCAAACACTTGTTTTGACTCATGATCATTCGAAAATTCACAAGTAAAGGTCACTACGTCAATCTGGCCGAATGAAATGACGTGAACACTTCTGTTCGCAGCTTGAGAGGCTAAGCTCAAATCTGCTTCCATCATTTGCCAAACCCTTCTCCGGAAGTAATTATGGAGGGTTTTAATTGATTTTCAAGTGGCTTGCCGCAGCAATGATACACCCATTAGAAAGCCCAATGGTGAGCTTCGTTAGCAAGCTGGCAGCGGTTGCTCCTCAAATACGTGGTCACGGGTCCGGTTCTGTACGCATGGCGTTTTGCTTTTTTTTTCAACATAGCTAAAAAGCGTTTTTGAATCCGTTTATTCATCCAACGGTCGTCTGAAGCCATGTGCATCTACAAAAGAGTTTGCAAGCAGATCTTATTATGTTTAGGCACTACTTGCCTGTGAGTGCCCATGTTGCCCGTGGTGCAGGGGCTAGGATTTCTCATGGCAACTAGGTGTGAGCCAAACCTGATTCTAGTGAGAAAAAAGAGGAACCACTGGTGATCACCACTCCTCAAGTATATTTCAAGGTTCCCAATCAGACGACAGAGGAGAGTCAGAGAAGGGCTTTATAATTGGAAGTAATGTCTGCAGGTATTATTATGACATAGACGGGCAAGCCAGACACTACTTTTGTCATTTCTAGTATTCCAGAAGTACGGAATACCTTCTGGAACCTAGAAATGACAAAACGTGACAGATTCCAGGAAGGTATTCCATACCATACCGCGGTTTGGTAACACTGGTGTGCAAAACTTAAGGACGAGACAGATGAAGTATCATAACCTTTTCTGATAGCTTTGTGGACCGTTTAACGGTTCCTGTTAACTGCTTTCTTTAGTGCCCTGTGGCAGCTCTTTGTATGTGTGGTTAGGTTCCATAGAGTCATGTTACGCGCCAGTAACACGTCGTTGGAAAAGCTACGTTCGTCCCTAAGTTTTGCACACCAGTGTAGATGGTGCGTAGTGGTATCGTCTGCCGAAATCGAGGAAAAATTTATGATCTGGCCAGTAAAGCTTTGCTCAAAGGGTAGTCAGGCTCCCTGATTCCAATCAGAGTAACGTGCGTGCGCAAATTACTCAGGGCACTTGAGAATCCTCAACGCACGCTGTTATGGCGGAGATCGCAGACGCTTCGGAGATCGGGGAAGTTTGTGCGGAAGCGTGTCTAGTCGGAAAACTGTGCAACGTGGCCAGAACTAAGGGGGAAGAACGCACGGCTGACTCTGATCCGAATATCTTGGGGTAATGGCTGGAACCTGTTGTATAAGCGCCCAAGTAGTCAGGAGCAATACCGCCCAAATTTGTTGTTGTGCTCTTGAATTCTTTGTATGGATTGCTCTACGCAAGCATGGTGAGCCAGCGATGTCAGAAATCTTCCACACGTTTTATTGAAAAAGAGTAAGCTCGCCAAGAAGTCGATACCATGAGCCTCGGGCACTGCCCCGCGTTGACACAAATGACCTTTCCTGGTCAGTAAAATGAGCGAAAGTTTAACTATAGGTTCAGTGAGAGTATTTTTTTTAGTCGCCGCTACGTGATCTCTGGGGCCGTAAGGTATGCTTCCCCGAATGGTTGCGGGGACGAAAGTCCCTTTAAATTTTTTGTTTTGAACGATACTGTTTCTTTATTTTCAATGCATGCTTACTTTAAGCTACACACATATATTAGATGTAGGCCCTTTATCAGGACAATCCCAGTTGGGACTACAGAGAAAATTTAAAGGAACTTTCGTCCCCTAACCCTTCGGGAAGCATACCTTACGGCCCCTGTCCGCCATGCAACACTGTGACTCAACACCAGTGCAATGAACCAAGTTTTCGAAAAAATTTCTAGCCGGTGAAAAGCCACAATTTGGAGAAGAGAAGACAAAGGGTAAGTGAAGCTTCCCTTGAAGCAACAGTCCCAGCAGGGTTTTTACCTTCGACACTAATGGTGTGGAACGATGCGCTAGCCCTAGTCAAGAACATAAAAACTTGGAAAGCCGCTAGAAAAGGAGCGGAACAGCTTCGAAGTGGGTGTGTCAACAATCGGCTGCAATCCCCTCAGCCGATTGATAACCACGCCAACTTCATGTTCAGTCACACATTTTATGTTCGTGACTAGGGCTAGCGCATCGTTCCGCACCATTAGTGTCGAAGGTAAAAACCCTGCTGGGACTGTTGTTTTAACAGAAATGATTATCATTTTCTCCAGAACGGACGAGTTTTCAATCAGAAAGCAGATTCGGAAGTCTCCAACGAGCTCTTACAGCACTAAAACTAGGAAAATTAATGAGAATAAGCAATTTGAGTTGACTAGCGAGGAGAATTTATAATGAATGCGAGTTTTTACTATATCCGACCCGCAGCACCATTGGCGCCCTATCCGTGCGATGTGACTCACTCTCGCTGTTTGAGCCTCTAGCCGTTGGCAGAGAGAGCGTTAGCGTTGAAGAGGGCAGCACCGATGAGAGTCGCATCAATGCGGAAATCAACGGGCAAGGAAGGGGTCCCATTTCTCGGGTTCTGGGCCGTTTCTCATGGTTTTTCTTCATCCCTGCACCACTGACCACCTCTACCTTGATTTCTAATGGGCTGCCTTTTTATCGTAAAATCCGCTTTCAACTCTCTCACGACCGCCGTTGTACGTGAAGTGCGGCGATCTTTTTCGTCACGTTTTTCATAATAGGAGCGGAGTTCTCCAAAAAGTGATCATTTCATTGCTTTTCGGACCGCATGCTGTATACACTTTTTTTGGAGCTAGAAAAAGATGTCAAATAAATCATACGCAATGAGATACTCTTCCACGTAAAGGTGTGGCTCACACGGTCAACACTGAGTGGATGTAGCCTCGACCATGTAACTTCAAGCGGTTTTTGAAGGCAAGATTCAGGATTATATTGATGGGTTGATTCAACTCGAATGTGCAACTAGGGATGGGAGGTGGATCGCTAGTGAAAAAAGGAAAGAAAATCCCGCAACTACACGAAGAAATACGAAAGGCAGGCAGGGAGATGAGAGATAATGTGAGCGCGGAGAGCGGTAGAGAAGTCCGAGAAGAGAGAGCATAGCAGATCAACGCAGCGACGCAGACAAGATATCGAACGGTGGGCGGACCATGTTAAGTTTGGTGGAGTCTGTTAGAAGTCCATGGCGCCTAGGGTCCTAGTGACGCGTTTCGATGTAGAAAGGTGGCGCTACCTTTGCACTTGCGTACCCAGCACTTCTAGCCATGGTAAGGGCTTCTTAGGTGGGTCTGAGCCCGAACTTGCCTTTAAGGAACGGAGAGCTTTCCGCGGTATAGCCGTGTAAGCTGCGACAGTGAGTTAGAAAACACCGAATTGCGAAATCGGGTGCTACTTCAATGAACATGTTGCGAAATTCTCGGGTTCCTCAAAAAGTCTAGCATTAAAGAAGCTGTTGCAATTTTTCCGACCTACTAAAAGTTGTCAGCACTTCGAATCCTAAACATTTGTGAAGTATCAAGAAACATAGAGTTCTTACAGCTTAGCGTTAACCATAAGTGCAAACCTCTTCGTGCCAGTGGTGTCCCGTTGAATGAATGCACTTGGTGTTTGTCACACGGTTCCGTTTGAACGCTTTATTAAATCTTTCTTTTGTTGTGCGCTTTTTATCAAACGGTGAATGAGTTGTTTCACAATTTCATGACCCAAGTTCAAAGGAAATAACGCACTCATCCACAGTGGCGGCGATGAATTCTCTTCCGTTGGCTATCCTTGTGAGTTCAAGTTCACATTACCAAAATGCGCAAGCACATTTCCTTACTGGCTGGATCGGAGGAATATTAGGCTGATTCCTGGATGCTCGGATATTTGGTCGTGATATGTTGAAAATGTTTTAAATGGGTGGAGAAGAAAATTAGAGTAGTAAGCGAGCGCACGCAGCGAAAGGTGCTAAATCCCTCCTGTATAAAGACTTATTATTTACTAAAGTTTATCCTTAAGACATCAAAATAACATGAGATCGGCGGACAAGGCATCATAAAAAGGCACAAATACACGAAAGAACATAAGCATATAGGCAGGAGAGCAAGCACCACGTGGGTGAGATCACTAGTCCTCGAGAGAGCAGGGCTTCGCCCAAGAGATGGAATGAAGGTCGGGATCCGAGCGTCCTCGGTCCGAGAGGCAGGTCGACTCCTCGAAGAAGCTGATCGCTCCATCGCCACGCCCTGAAAGCAAAACATGAGTCACCGTCAAGGAATCTGAGCTGCGCCTGCAAGGCGCTGCACTCACACCTCCCCCCTTTACCAAAAGTCCGTCCCGGACTTTAAAGATATGACCTGGTCTAACAAAGAAACTGGCTCACCGGAGGGGAGTTAGTGAGGCGGCAGCTGAGGGTTCCACGAACGCGATTGTTCCACGGAAGGTACTCCGAGGACACTATGGCGGTAGATCGGTCGGACCACATTCCTGCCCTCGGCTCATGTCAAGTATGTCCAGCGAGGCGCGGGAAACTGTGGCCGATGATGAATTCCTCGCGCGCGGGTACGCGCACTCCTCTGGCGGGGGTAGTTGCCCAGAACAATCACTACCTCTTTCTCGCGTCCTTGCACAGAGTCGACCGTCGTGATCTCGACACCATGAGGATTGTAGTGGGATTCCTTCATCTGCCGATACTGCTCCCTGTAAAATGTAATTACACAAATCGCAGGGGGAATACATCCCGGATCTAATGAGCCGATCGAACAACAGGTATTTTTACCAAGCGACCGCCATACACCCAAGTCACTGATAATATGTCTCTAGCCCCTGCAGCGTGCGGTCTCGCCCTTCGCCAGCATTGAACCATGAAAGGGACACGCAGGCGAAGAGTTTAGGAAGGACATGAGACCAAATAAGCAGCGGCCGGCTAGTCCGCCGACAAGAACTACCTCTGACCGAGCGCCAGTCTACGCATGCGAGTTGGGAAGCCGTAGAGAGCGGCCGTCGCGAGCGGCAAAAGGTTGGTGATTAAAGAAAAGGAAGACGGAGCAACACTCAAAGGACATACTACGACAATGACCAGTCCTCTCTTTTAACGAGGGAGGACGGGCTTGGCACTGGTGTGACCCACCGGTGTAAATCGCCTTTACGACAGACAGGCCCGACCCTGCGCGAAGCAACTTATTGATGTGGTCATCCAGCTCCTTCTGGAATTTTACCGGGATACGAGGCGGACGGAAACGAGTAGGTGGTGTTTCCGTCGTCGTCTTAATTACTATCTCAGAGTCCTCATAAGAGCCTAGGTCGTACGAACTGGTGGAAATTCTATCTCGGAATTCATAGAAAAGCTGAGCTAGTTGCTCCCGTTCGTGTTCATTGACCTCTGCATGGGAGAGGTCAATACGGTCAGGATCAAACGAATTCTTTGTTTCGGGGCGGTCCGCCCGGGAAGAAATTAGCCCCACAAAAGGGGAGGAATCAAAAGGAGACGAAGAGGAAAGTGTGGACTCACTTCGTGAGAGAGGTACCGCAGATGACATCAGCTGACTTTTATATAGTCTCCGGACGAGGCGAAGGATTGGCGACCAGAAGAAATGGACCAGTGGAGTTGATGACCGCAGGAGTAACCATCAGCGACCTCTCTGAAAGTTTGTCACTTTGAGAAACAAGCATCAAAGGTGAGCTGGTGTCAGTGTCCACGGTGCATCGAACAAAGGTTTCAGCCGTCGCGGGGAGTACGGTAGTTTCGGCGACTCGAACTGCGACCGGCTGGTCGGGGGTGGGATGCCCTCCGCCGGAGACGCGCACAATATTTTCACCTGCTGATCAGCCATAGAAAAGGTACGGCTACCGTAATCAATAGTCCACGGTGGGAGCTTGCGGAGCAGGTCGTTGCCAAGAATGATATTATAAGCGTCAACCTCGTCGGGTATACAAGCCGATTCCGTGAAATAGACGGGATGTTCAAAAGACAACGAACCAATTTGAAAAGCAAGCGGGGCGCAGCCTAACAAATGGACGGGGATGCCGGCCATTCCTACCGCGCTGGTTACGTCGCTTCTCTTGATTGAGAAGACTCCAAACAAGGGCGCCGTGGCTGCTGTAGTAATTGTTATTGAAGCGCCGGTGTCAATAAGCGCTAGTACACGGATACCGTTCACTGTGATGGGAATTTGAGCTACAAAAAAACGGTCGTGGCCTGCCAAATATAGCATTTTTATGGGACTTAACGATGCGCGTGGTGGCCACGAAGAGGTGGCATCAATTTCCACCTGAGCTATTTCGAGTACATCCACAGCTGGCGGCGGACATTCCACCGAAGGGACAATTGCCAGCTTCCGTGTGGGTGCAGCGTTTTCACGTTGCAAAACCGTACTCGGAAGCGAAAGTAGTTCTTGGAAATCGGGGCTTCCAGCCCGGAATATTCAGCTTACAGTAGAGAATAATGGCAGCCTTAAGCATGCCGGCAGAAACGGAGATGCAACATATGATGACCCAAAGGTCAAAAAACGACCAAGACCCTAATATGGCGGACCAGAAAGAGACATTAACAGATAGTA
>MU897193.1:0-11702 GCA_036418205.1 Ostertagia ostertagi | reverse complement strand
TTGAATGTGAGTAGGAGTGTCTCTTTTTTTTTGGCCCCCCCTGTACATACATACATACACACACACATACAGACATACAAACCGACACACAAAGTTAGCGCTTTATAATATAGAAGGATAAAAGGATGTAGTTGTATTGACCGAATTTAGTGCAAGTAAGTGTGAATTGATGGTGGTCGCAAGTTACTTGTGCGATTGATTTTTGGTTATCTGATTCGCAAAAAATTGTTGCTTGTGCCCCTTTGAGGCAATTGTAGCATCCAATTAGTGGGTATGAGAGAACGTTACATTGGAAATTCTCAATTTCTTGTATTACACCTTTTGTGAGTGGGTCCAACAGAATTATTAATTCTGCTGACAGTGTACTTGTTCTAATTGTGGGTATGCTGTTAAGTCCTTCAGTAGCGACCAAGCCGCTTGGTATTGGCAAAGGTAGTGTATTTGATAATTGTGTGAACTGAGAGACATTGTTGTGAGTGCAATAGCAGTTTACATAATCTTCGGCAGGACTGCATTTGCAGGTGTCCTTTATAGTGCAGTCGCCGGTTGTATTTGTTGTGTGCATATTATTGCGTTAGCGCTATTACATACTACATGCGTAGCTAAATTGTGTGTCTTGACGTATAAATGCCGTTGTTTTTCCATTAGTAAGGAAGCGCTGGTAAAGTATTGATATTGGTGGGAATGACAGCTTCGTGATTTCAAGGGATGTGTTGGCGATGTACTTTTTGGTGTAAGGTTGTAATTCAAAGCTTTTGGTTACTTGTTGGGCTCCATTAATTTTGAGTTCAAGTGATATGGTTTGGAACCATGTGGGACAGTGGAATATTTCGTATATGTCTTCGTCGAGTGGTTTGTGGTATATGCGATAGAACAGGCATCCTGATGAAGGGGATATAGTGAGCCAGTATTTCCATAACGTGAATTGAGTGGCTGGCTTGCTGCGGTTAAAATGTGTATCTCTTATGTTCGTTATCATTGTATTGTAAGTGTAAGTTTTGTTTACTTTTGCCTGTCGCGGAAGAATCAGGCGTGAACGCAGACCGTTAGTTATATTAGGTTTTGCTGAGTCTGATGTGTTAGCATTCGTTGTTTCGCCCGTTTGCGTGTGTAGCTTTGTTTCACTGCTTACTGTTGCAGTGTTATCTTCGATGGAGTTTCTCTTGTTTCGTTGTCTAGTTCCGGAGGTATTAGCATGTTGATTGATCTTTCAAGATTTGATTTCGAAGTTCGTAGTTTAGCTGATCTGACTGCACCATCTTGGTCTTGAATTAGACTAGTTACGAGTCCTAGCGGCCAATCGATTCGGGGTATGTCTTCATCCATGATGAGAACCACTTCTCCGACACGGGGCTGCTTTCTGGTAAAGCTCTTTTGTTTGATACGTCGTTGATGGTAGTTTCTCAATTCAAGAAGATACGCTGTGTGCCAAGCTTGCCACAGGTGCTTGAGATAGTTTGATTGGTTTTGTAGGTATTTAATGGCTTGATCTTTCGTTGAGATTTTGGGTATGTATTCTGGGTCGTTGTTGTCGCTCGTAGGGTTCGTATTTAGTAATGGATTGATGTTAGCGTTAGGTATGAGGAAGTCAATTGGACGGATTATTAACGAGTCTTCGATAGTGCTTCCTGAGTACAAGTGGTCTGGAATTTACCATGGCTTCGCATTCTGTGACTATTGTTGCGAAGTCTGTTTCATCGAGCATTCTTTTTGCTACCACGCGTTTTAAGATGACTTCATAATGCCAATCAAACGTTCATAGAAACCGTCTTTCCAAGGGGAAAGAGGTGTTATGAATTGCCATTGTATTTTTTCATTGGTTAGGAAAAGTTGTGTCGCTTTAGCTTGTAGGATGTCTTCGTTCTCCGTGGATGTAAAAAGTTCATTGCTACGAAATTAGTCGCGTTGTCTGATTTGATGAGTTGCGGTTTGCCTTCGTCTAGAAATTAGTCTTCTGAGGATATTGATTATTTGTAGTGCACTTAGATCACTTCTAGCCCTTGATGTATTGCCCTTGTAGTCATGCAAGTAAATAGAAATATCCATCTTTTGATTTTGTTGTGGTCTGAATCAATGATTGTGAATGGTCCGGCTAAGTCGATTCCAATGTGTGAGAATGGTTTTGTTGGTTGGGTTCTGGCTGTTGGCAATGGTGGGGATGTTGGGTAGAAGTATGGCTTGCCGTTCCATTTCTTGCATGTGGTTGCGTAAAACGTCATCTCCAATTGGCTCGACCGGCCTTCCATATTAGCAATACGTTGCTATAATAGTTTTTATTAATTATTGTTAGGTAGTGTTACTAGGTGTTTTATTTTCTTTCTAGAGTGTTCAGGTTACTTACATTCATGTTTTGATGTGCGTGCCGGACATAGTGAAGCTCCCTTAAAATAGTGTTGAGAATGCCTTCGATCGGTATTGGTAGGGGACGTTATAGAAATTTCCTAGCCACGCGGGTCTTCTTCTGTTGAGGTCCAGTTCTTCACTTAGATTTATTTAGTCCAGTTCTTCACTTAGATTTATTCCAGCAGGCGAACAGCGAACAGCTAAGGCGATACAGATGACACAAAGCTACAGGCTGCGTCTTCACACTGATTATATACCAAAGAGGATATATATAGGATAGATCCGATAGGATGATAAGCTATGCAAGAAAAACATAAAGCTTTTTCCCTACGAACAACATTCTTTTGCTACGATCATTTTTCAATGACAGATACAGAGATTTCAACGACATTTTTCTATGACAAACGTTAATGAACAGTATAGATGAACTAACAAATATGTATAGCGACAACGATAACAAAGGGAATAGAGAAATATGACATTAGTTCTCTATACTCCGCCACGAGAGGTGCTCGGTCGAGGTGACTGGTCACGATGAGCTCCGTGTTGCCGTTCCTTTTGTTCGTAGCTCTTGCGCATGCGTTCCTTTGTCTTGTCGATCTTACGCAGGAGCTCGCTTTCACTGCGACGTCTACTTTCTTTCAACTCGCGGAGCTTGTCCAAACTCTTCGGGTCTCTTTCGCTCTTCTTCCAAGCATCGTCGATCTTGTAGTTGGCCGATGCTATTTCATGACGAACTACGGTAAGCTTCTTCTGGAACATACGAGTTCGTCCTCCAGTTTCTTCGAATCGTTCGGTCTTTCTTCTTTTCTTCTACGTCTCACCTGCTCTTCATTTGGGCTGGCTGCCAACGCTCCTTCGCTCGACTCTGCAGGTTTTTTCTTCCTTCTCTTGGCCCTTCTGGTAATTGTCGACGCGTTAATCAAAGTCACGACAAGACGTGAGCCTGTCAAGCCCCTCAAGACCTTGCCTGCTGTTGGACACGATCAAGACTGGACGTTGAACGAGATCCCCAAGACTGTCAGTCTTTGAGCTTCAAGGGATTCAAAACAAAAGATCTAATATGTATATATTGCGCTGTACATTCAAAAGCGTGACCAGTGGCTTGTGTCACTGAAAGGGCGAGCAAGAACTGGCCAGATCAAGAACTGGGTCAAGAAGCATACACCACAAACTTGTGCTGTCCCGGAGCCTCATCAGCACCTAAATATTGTATAACACAGAGAGGCACCAAAATTTTATTTCAAAAGAATTCCAAAAGTTCACAAAATTCAAAAATTCCAAAAAATTCAAAAGTTCCAAAAAGCAAGAAAGTTTGAAAAAGAATTCCTTTGAAATCTTCCGCGATATTTCGGGTGTAAACCTTTCGGTATACTTGTCACACCTTCCTTAAGGCCTGAAATACATTGAGTACAGTTGGTATAGTTGTTGGTTGTTTCTTACACCCATATTGATACACACATGTGTTTGCCACAGCCAAAGATAAAGCTGCCCTCACGGGAGCCGTGCCGCTGGAGTGAAAAAACTGACTTACAGCTAACGGTCGATATGGGTGTAAGAAACAACCAAATCAATTATACCAACTGGAATCAATGTATTTCAGGCCTGAAGAAGATGTTATACACCGAAATATCGCGGAAGATTTTAAAGGAAAAATTTCAATTTCTTTTTCAAGTTGTTCCACGCGTTTTGGTACTTCTGAATTTTTTGGAATTTTTGTTTTGTGAACTTTTGGAATTCTTTTGAAATAGAAATTTTGGTGCCTATGTGTGTTATACAATGTTTATGTCATGTTTGTCTTCTAAAATCCAAACAGGAGGGATACATCGTTTCCACAGTTCTGTTCTGAAGTAGAGAATTCTCAGCTCTTATTCAGTCAAGTTAACTGAAACTTCTCAGGGAAGAGGAGGAAGCTAACTAACCATGTCATTTCTTATGTTGAGCAGAACTTCCATATCGAAGTTCTCCATGTCAGGACGCCAGCCAAAAACACGGTTAATTATTCCTCCCAATGCTCTTGCCGCATCCATAGAAGAGAAGTTGTGACGACTCTTCTCTCCAGCACGATTGCATGTTACTCTTGAAACAAGGATAAATTCGATGTGACAATGTTGTTGCATGAGATTCTTACTCCTTTTTGACAAATCAAATTCTACATCTTTTATATTGGGTCGTGGCCCAATACCGGAGCACTCGCTCGGCATTATACAGTAAGTGACAAAATTTTAACCGCTCATTTGACAACAGACGAAAGCTGGATCATCCTTGCCGACGCGCCCAACTAAACATGCTGGAGGGGCCCTCGTGAAAACCCATGCCTAACACATTCACGATAGACAGCGTGGCGGAATATACAGTGGGGGCCAAAAAAAGAGTCACTTTGCCCATGGCGCATATCATCAAACTTGTGTTACAAAGGATGCCGCTGTTATTAGGAGTTATATTGCGAAATATTCCATTAGATTCCCCCCCCCATAAGCAGAATCAGGCCCACCTTTCGCTGCCGTTCACCGTCTCCAGAATATGACGTCATCTGTCATCACCGTCGAGCTCAAGGAGGCCTACCATAATCGCTCCATTCTGAAGCTGCTACATAATTTCTTCAATCGGATAACTGGTGAATGGCTTCTTAGAGACACTAGCTCTGACTATGCAAATGGCTTTTGACCAGCGTTAGAGAGACGTCGTAATCGTCTATGGTTTCTCAACGGACTATTGAGCTATGGACCCGTGCACCATGTTTCCGTAGGAAAATCTTCTGATGTCGTCGGTGTAAATTTTTTTGATAGAATAGAATGCACTCTTCAACACGCAATTGAGCTCATTCGGTTTGGATATTCACAAAGTGTAATTAATACACTTTTTAAGTGAATGGAGTGACTTTTTTGGCCCTTCCTGGATACCTCCCGCTTTGCAGGCCACGTCGGACCGTGCGGAGGATATGTCTCTCACACCCATTCCATCACATTTTTCCCAGATGCACGACTTCTCCGGAAGTTCTTTCTTTCTGATTTATAAATCGGATATTGACATATAAATAAGTATGATTATAAACGTCTTATGCCGTGGCATGGAATAGGCTTAAATATGCTTTAGTTTGAGAAAGATTTTTCCAAAATTGATGAACTGTTTCATTCAGCTCAAATTCAGAAAGAAGTACAATTGCGAATGGTTTTTGAATGTTTTTGTCAGGTTTTTCGATCACCAATCGGCAAAATTCTTTACAGTATACCCGCCCAAAGGGTATTGGTTGATTAATTTGTGGCACATTGCTGATTGAAAAGATGGTTGTTGAAAAGAGAATAAAGTGCTATGTGGAAAGTAAAAGTGCCAAGATTCTTGAGTAACAACCAAATATTCAAACCAGAGCACTGTTTAATTACCTGAACGAGAAAGACTCTTCAGGTTTCGATTCGACAGCACCGTTTTTGACGAATTCTCGCATTTTCGCCTGAAAACATGAGCGTAACATTGCCGTTCTTTTCACTATGACAGCATCTTTTGAGAAAAAGTTCACTTTTTTCACCATGACAATTATAAGGCAGTGCTTCCAGTGGTCGCTCCTCGAAATTAAGGGAATCTTGACCTTTCCGCTCACTGTACAATGCAACAAATCTCGACAAATGTTCAAACTTGTCTGGAGACTACAGCTTTGTGTGACTGTGTGATATATGTATAAGAGCACCCATCTCTGCTACACTGCACTCGCTAAGAACCCATAGATTATAACCCTCAGATCAGGCCAATAAAGCGAAGTGCTATGCCGTCGTCGATAGGGATTCGAGCCGTGAGGTTGTAGAATGGTGCACGTTTCGCAGCGAGGGCATGCTCCCAGAGGCCTAACAAGGCCGTAATCACGCCGCTGCCTGCCCACCAACGGCTGAATGATAGATAACAGAAGCGTGTTGGGTGCCGTTACTATTATCGCTAACGTTTGTTCTTTGCTACCGGGATCAACACGTGCAAGCGAGCTCGTCTTAAAGTTAGTCGCTGGCCATTCCGAAGCAGAAATCAACGAGCAAAAGAAGTCCAATTTTTCAAGGTTCGAGGTCATTTTTCTTGGTTTCCTTACCGCGTACCTCTCACTTCCTATGCTCTCCTTTCCAACGAGCGACCGTTCAATCCTGAAGTGTGCCTTCAAAATGTATCGATTGAGTTGAACAGTGCGAAGCTCTAACTCAATATCCCAGGAATGGAACTTCAGTCTGAAGCACGGGCCACTATCGCTACAACCTACCACACCCCATCTGGGATCGGATAATCCAACGGGTTCGGATAGGAAACCTTTTCCATGAAAGGCGCAAGTTTCTTCTATTGGAATATCCGAAAACATTTTACCTGTTTTGATTGGGAAACGGCTGTTTCACCGCTGCGAAAGTTATCAGAAGAAAGTCGAGTGGTGGGCAAAACCTTCGCCCCAGCCGGGATTCGTTCCCGAATCTCTTGCTTTTAAGGCAGTTGTGTGTCAAACGAGGTTTGCCAGTCAAACGCCGGTGCGGGCGCGAAACCCCCTGTTGACGATCTGGCGGGACCTGGCGGGAAGAGCCCAGGAGGGGGTTCGGAGTTTTTTACTTTTCAGATATCTTGGACCTCGTGGCCCGTGCGCCCGACCCTCGCCTACCTCCCTGCGCATCTCTATTGCCTTGTTTTTGTTTTTTGTCTCGGTGATACGATTTCGTTGTGTTCGCGTGTAATACGTTGTTTTTTTAATAAAATTGTTTCTCGTAGTACTGACTAGTGTTGTGGAACGGGTCCACCGCCCGCCATACTTTGTTGAACCGGTTATACGGGGCAGTCAAACCCCACATGGGGCCGAACCTAAAGTGTGAGCGGTACTAGTCAGTTAGTCAGTGGATAACTTTGACTCGTGAGACAGGGCGAGTCAAAGTTAAGTGTGGTGTGATCGATCGATTTGTGGCGGGAGAAAGCCAAATCAAAAACAGCTGAGGCGGATAGCTGATCGATCGATTGAAGTCATTTGACTGAATTGATTTGACGGATAGGTGTGCGTTCGAATTCTGTGTCGAATTTCGAATTTGGTGTTGCACACGGCGTGCGTTCGAATCTGTGTCGAATTTCGAATTCGGTGTTGTACACGCGTATCGAATGGAAGTTCATAGAACTGAATTGATTTTTCAGAGTATTACTGGGCGGAAGTGGTGTAGTGACAAGTGGCGCGCTTACCACGCGAGCGGTCCGGGGATCAAATCCTGGGTCGTGAGTCGCCCGGGCCAACCAAGCCTTCCATCCCTCCGGGGTCGGTTAATTGGTACCAGACTTGTCTGGGAGGATAAAAACACTGACTTGAACATCGGCTGGCCCCCGCAAGTCATTGTATAGGCCACATCGCATTCAAATGCCACTACGAATGTACAAATGGAAGTAGAATGCGTGCCGCATCCCAAAAGGGATTGATCAACGGCAAATGCTATCCTTTTATCCTTTATTACTAACAGAAGTAATACTAACATGAGGAACGAGGCCATAGATGACTGCATGGAGGAGCAGCAACAGGCGCAAATGGTGAGTACAGATAGTTGTACCTTTCCGTTCACTTCAATTACTGCGGAATTGGAGGATGTATGTGGTCGGATGAGGGAAATCCCTGGGATTGTTGATGAAGAAATGAGAGATCATAGGGTTTCCGTTCGCTATAAGGCGAAGCATCTAGAAGTAGTGAGGAGGGAAATAGAGAAAGTGTGTGAAAAATTGGAAAAGTTAGCAAAGTCCTGCAATACATCAAGAGTAGTTCACCAGAAAGTTTGTGATTTTTTTGACATGAGAGGGATCGAGTCTGAGGAAGACTGGGATCAATACGTGGACACCATAGAAAAGGATGGTGAGATCCTAGCATCAGTATGTGATGTATTGAATACTGATACATTGCAGGTGGTCGAGGCTACCAAAGAATTGAAGGAAAAGGCGGACACCGTGAAGGGCCCCAATGAGGATCAAGAAAAGGACGGGCTCGGTGAGCGTTATGACATCACTAGGGAAGTGACTAGTCATCAGATGAGGAACAAGCCGGTGTTGCAGGCAGCATCGATACCATGGACTGGAGCGCCCTGCGAGCACAAATGGAGACACTGTGCGGGGACCTGCTCGGCAGAGCCAAGAGAGACACCAGGTCAGGCTTCTATCATTGATATGGTAAATTGTTTCCAATCACTGTCTTGTGCCGACCCTGGGGTCTATAGAGGAAAAGAGAATGAAAACTTTCAAAGAATTCATTCGTAGGTTCCGGAGAAAATATCAAAGGGTGGTAATAAGTGATCAAACACTTATTGAGATCTTAGGTGACGATCACTTGGGAGGTAAAGCCAAGTCAGTGTTTCTGTCTTACCGGTAGAAGTTAAAGAGAGAGGGTTTGAGGCGGTAGTGCAAGAGTTAGGAAAATTGTTGGCCGAAGATAGCGTGGCTGGTAGGAATGCGCGCTATTGCCGAATTGCGTGAACTAAGGATTCGCCCACATCAAGACGTTGCCGATTTCTGCGTGGCGCTTGAGAAGTTGGGGAGGAAGGCTAACCCACATGCTACAATTGAAGATAGTTCATTAGAGTTTGCGCATATACTCTTATCCAACCTGAAGGACTGGCCAGAGCACGTTCAACTGCTGAGCGCGCTCCACAGAACAAAACCAGAGAAGGCCTACGAAGAGGTGAAGCAGCTTGCACTGTCCATTGAACTGTCCAAACGGATGTATACAGGAAGGCAAGAGGAGAAACGAAGCGGATTCCGTGACTGGAAGGCGAGGGCGACCTCATCAATAGCAATCACGTGCAGTGGAGTAGGGGTAGCCCGCAACGGAAAGAGAGTCGATGGAAAGAGGCAAAGGAGGCGACGAAGAAGGGGTAGAAGGCCCTGGGGCTGGCTTAGCAGGTAGGACTAGTGCGAGCGAAGGTCGTCCCCTAATGGAAGAAGGTTGCTTAGAAAAGAGCAATGATAACAGGAAGTGTTTTAAGTGTTCAAGGTTTGGGCACATCGCAAAAGAATGTACTCAAAGGACACATGTGAACCGGATCAATGAAACGCAAGTGAGAAGGGAAAACCCGGAAGAGGACGGATTTCCCGTATCATACAGAAAGCAAGGAGTATGGGCAGTATAGGCAGCAGACGACCGGATGGTTATTCGACGCGGTTGATTGAGGAGAGAACTCAGGATTGGACGCGAGATGCGGAGGAATCGCGTCACTGCACTAGTGGTACGGCGTCTATGATAGCATACTCCATGTAGGGTGTTGGCTCGTGCAAAAGGAAACCGGCTTTTGATGTTGCTAAGCTTAGTCCGCTTTAAGGACCGGAACAGATCCAGTCGTGAATCGCGTGTGCGGAACTAAATAAGAATGGATTTACTGGTTGTGTTAAAATTGAAGTTGAATGGAGGGTGACCGGCAGTAGGGATGTGAGCATTTTACATTGCTGGACTGTTAAGACGTGGATATGTAGGAACTAACTCGCTGAAGTGGATGGGCGTGGGATCGAGGATTTCGCAATCAGGTCGAGGGCGCAGGGGAGAAGTGTAGAACCCTTGTCGTGGACGGGTAGGAAAAGCAGGATATATTTCCACGCACGGGGCTAGTGGTAGTGTCAGGACACTGGAATGTTGGCGGGGAGAGCAGCGGCAGGCGGGCGCAGAGTGTGTCGGTTTGGCAGGGACTAAAGGACTTGGTTGTCGGAATTGGTTCAAGGTATGGGAACAAAGTTGGAGGGTACCATAGTAAATCTGCTGAGCGCATAAGCCAAGTGTCTTGAAAAGGAGAGGAATTGGGTGCGGGGGTAAGAGAAGGGAAAGAAAGTGGGAGAGTTAACCGTGTATATTGAAGGGATACGTGAAAGGAGCAGGAATGTAAGAGAAGGGCCGGAGCCTACTGGTGGAAGATTAGGTCAAAGTTGTCAAAGGTGAATGAGGCGGGTGCAGCGAGGGGGAGACGGACATCACTGGCGCGGTTGTGCTTCGATGGTTCGTGAAGCGTTCTAGTGTCGTAGAGTCACTCGGAAAGACAAGTGTCAGGATTAAAATGGAGCAGTAACCACGTAAGATGAAAGAACGTCGCCGTCCCATGGCCTAAGAAGAGGCTTAAAGAACGGCCGTCGGGATCGAACGAATTCACGGGCAAAAACCACCGATAATGAGGTTGTGGGCGCAAAGTTGACCAATAATGAAAGAAAAGTTCAAAAAAAGACGTCGAACAGGGACTTAGACAGGGGCTCCCCCTCGCCACTTAGCAATGGAGGAAGACGCTCGTTGGACGAGTTGTATGAACATGCCCGCAGTAAATGCGCCCCAATTGCAATAGCTGGCAATTGCTGGCAAGTAGCCAGCTATTGCAATTGGGGCGCAATAATGGGATCGTTTCATGTTTTGAAGGTAGAAGGTAGAAGGAAAAAATGTAGAAATTCAGCGTTGTCGGCATCACTACATCGATTGCTTTAAAGGATCGACCTCAAATAGTCCCGGCGGTCCCGCAACGACCGCCAATCAACTACGCGCTCTTCACAGCAGCAAGGGGGCGGCTCCACCGAGGCTCGGTGGACCCGCCCTTTTCGAAGAAGTTCGAGCCCTTCCTACGCATTTCAAAGGTAAGTTTTAATTCAGTGACAGTTCCTATGAACTTTACTTGGGCTGGGGCATGCTTCCACACCTCAGGATTGAATTGGTTGAAACCCTCCTTGGACTGTTGCTTTAAGGAGTTGCTCAGTGACTTGCAGAATCGGAAGATTATTGAAAAAAGTAACTCTGAGTGGGCATTCCCTATCGTGTTAGTCGAAAAGAAGGACGGAAGCTTGCGCTTGTGCGTAGACTATAGGGAACTGAATAAACGAATCAAGCAGGACTCGTACCCATTGCCCACCTTAGACGCCATTCTCCAAAGTATGGCCGGGAAGAAGTGGTTCTCGACGCTTGATCTCTGTAGTGGGTATTGGCAAATACCACTTTCGGAGAAGGCAAAGGAAAAGTCAGCGTTCACAACGACCGAAGGGCTTTTTCAATTTCGAGTAACCCCGTTCGGACTAAGCACCAGTCCAGCGGTTTTTCAAAGATTAATGGACACGGTGCTCCAAGATTTGATAGGAGAAGAGGTTTTTTGTTATATAGACGACATCATGATTTGTACGGAATCACGAGAGCGGCACATTGAGATGCTGCGCAGAGTTTGTGCAAAATTGCGAGAAGCCGGGTTACGACTTAAAGCGCAGAAATGTGTTCTATTGCAAAAGCAAGTCAGTTTCCTAGGGCACATCGTCGATGAGAAAGGGGTGCATACGGATCCCAATAAGGTGAGGGCCGTCACAGAATACCCGAGCGCCAAGAGACGTCAAGAGCTTGAGGACATTTCTCGGAATGGCCTCCTTTTACC
>MU897190.1:0-15959 GCA_036418205.1 Ostertagia ostertagi | reverse complement strand
ATCATTACAGAAGCCATCCAAAGGTAAGAAATATATCCACCCACCTCATCATCACTATCAAGGAGGCACCTTTTCAGCAGCACCTGAATTGAAGGGCGTAGCTCAGCACACTGAGCGCCGAATTTAGCGAGGGCAGTTACGCCGCTGCACGAACCTGAATAGTTCCTGCTATGAAGAAGACCCCATGACATTAGCCGGTTTGGAAGAATTCACCCTCTTAAGATGACGGTTTTGGACCTCACTCCAAATTCACGTCAACACATTTATGGTTCCGGCCACAGCAGAGCGTACCTTAGTACTTTCCAAAATAACACGATTATAAATAAATCTGATGTAGCTCGAGGGATTCGGCGTTTTCGGTGCTTCTCTGCCCAGCAGGTGCAGTACACGTGTAGCTAGGCTGTCGTGTTCACAGTCTTCTATGAACTCGCACAGATGAGCGAGACCTGAACAGCAGCATAAATAGAGCAAAGTTCAGCGCAAGACAAGCATACCCAAGGAATCCAATAGGAAATGTCTCATGAGGGTGAAAATCGGTCGAGGATTCTCAACGGCTCGTCGAGGATTTTCGCCTGTTCAGTCACGCTCTCCCGCGCGACATTCACACTCGCCACGCGCGAGCCGTCTGTGCTCTCCGCGCTATTCACTCTTGCACTATCTCACACAATACAGGCCAAGGTCATGGTCGAGTTCCATGACCGTTATTGATCCTGCTCATGAGCATTGCCCCTTGAACCTCGGCAAGGAATGCTACTGTGAACACATGCAAACCAACCAGCTGTCTTTGCATCAGGATTCTCCTCGACAATGGCTATGATTGTTTCCACGATTGCCTTCTTGTACTCATAACCACCGTCGTTTCTTAAAACCGTTATGATGTAAGCTAATCACACTACCTTTAAACATGCCAAACCATACCTTAGCATATTAGCCAAAAAAGGCATCATCACCGCATGCTTTCGAGGGTAACGGCTACACAATGAGCGAATCGCATCCACAACTACGATCTAAATTCAGTCGGAATAAGGAAACGTTCATAAGAAAATCTGGTTTTCAAAAACGACTCACTCAAAAAAAAAACAAAGATATTCACACACCTTGAATTCATCACTGATTTCCGACACGAATGAGCTGATTTGTTTCATCAAACGTTCAACACTGCTTTCTGCACCTGTTTTGAGAAGAGTGGTAATTGCAAGTGTGGCAATCGATCTGGAACATACATGTGAGAAGGGTACCAAGTCGCTGTAAAAATCATTATAGATGTTATATGTAGCTGGGTACCAATTATTCCACAAATCGCGAACAAGTGTTCATAAATTAACTACATTTTAGGACGCATCCATTCTATATAGGTGCGGACGCTTTTACCAACCAGCAAACCTTCGTTTTATGAATTGATCCCGTATAGACGCAACCAAGTATGGCTACATGCAATCACATTTGATCAAGATGGACCTTGTCAGTTATCTCTACAGGTGAAAAAAAGCAATAAGAACAGATGTTCTCGTCTTGATCGCACCAAATCTGGGAAGTAATGGAAAAAGGTACAGGGACGGAAAGAGAGACCCAATTATATGACAGCCTCATAAAATGTTACATCTCTTCATTTCCTCTGCGTAAACTCCAATTGTGCCTCTTCCCCTTTTCAGAATTTTAATCACGTAACGCTTTTCCTGAGGAAAGGTAAACGTTTCTACAGCGTTGCTGAGGGTGACCGTAGCTTACCATGCTGCGATCACAATCTGAGCCTTCGAGAGGTGGCTCGTAGCTCCAACTGTACTATATATTCTCGGAACACCATTTAGCCAATGAAGAAGGAGACCATCGAAGTAATTGGTAATCCAATTATCCTCACCTGTTCGAGTCAGTGATCAGCTTTTCGAGATCAACGTTACAACTCATCACGGCATTTGGATGTTTCATTGAGACCTGTAACGGACACTTTCGACAACAGCCTTCACATCAGTAGTATCGTGGAGACCATAAATTTTGGGAATTCCAAAACTACAACACGATGCTAAGTAAACGAACTACCTTGTTAAGTGTACGAACAGCAGCAAAACGCAACGCTGCTTTGGGAGAAGAGCAGAACAGCTGCAGGACAGAGATGGCAGGAGCGAGCTCAGCTCTGAAAATAGAACGGAGACGTTTGCAGCGTCCCAAAAAGCTCACATAATGCGCTCCGCTCATTTGAAAAACGACGACTTCGGAATATCTTGTAGACTGACACCGAAACAGAAGCAAAATAACTTGCAAGAACTTACGGAGTTGTGTTAGGGAGAGCAACAATTGCACTCGCCGCTTCGTACACCACCATTTCGCTCTTGTGACGTAAGCAAGCTTCGATGAAGGAGAAAATTGAAGAGTCCGCCCTGCAAGATTGAAGAGTACAAATAGCGAAGCGTCACCTCCAGCACCCCGATGGCGTAAAACTTATGCATTCTTTGATGAGAAAATCATTTGCTGAGCAAGAGTTGACGGCGCAGTGATATAACTTAGGCGCCCAAGAGACTATTTAAAGGGAAGTCGGGTTTCATCCAGTAAGGGGGCATCATGATGCAAATCTCCGAGGAGGTTACGGTAGTTCTATTGCTCAATGAATCCTCAATGAAACACATACTTTCTCCTTTCTACTTCTGCTTCACTTTTACTATGACTAAGCGGCGCAATAAGGCTTGGAGGGGGGGGGAGTCACTGCTGCAGTGCGCGGTACTTTAAAACGGAGAGGAATATCCGTTAGCCAAGGGAGTGTAGCCAGTCTAGGGGGTGGGGAGGGCAGTCACTTAACATGCGTGAAAAGCTTAAATGTTTGAGTTTACACTAGTTTGCTGAGAGAGTGGGAACAGATCATCCCCCGGGCCACATTGCGCCGAGTGCTTCTTCGCAACCACTCATCAGAAAAACCCGTGTACGTACAGAAAACACAAAACCCAAATAAGAAATCGCTGCGCACTACTTCATCTCGAAACGTTTTCAATGTTCAATACTGTGAAGGGAGCAAGAAAAAATAAGTGAAGAAATGTAAAACACCAAATATGCGTCACTCCAATCTTTTCAATTTGGTACAACTAAATGTAAAACATACTGCTCATCCTCCTCAATAAGTCTTGCAGCGATACGAATAAGGTAACAGACTGCATGTGGTGATCTGGAAAAATTATTAAGTTACGATAAAGTCATTTGCAGCATACTAACTTTTGAAAACTTGCGACAGCATTAAAACATATTACCTCAGTCCTGTCTTGCTGAACTTCTGCACCAATTTATTAACGGCTAGCCTATCGTTACTTCGGATATGATACAGTAAACCAAGAGCGTGGTACTGCACCATTTGGTTGTCCGAGGAGACCGCTTCCTGCACTTCGTTTGCCCAGCGACGCACAACCTAAACTTTGCATCTATCATCAACACAGCCTTGACGTAAACAGCAAAAACGGTTCTTCACCTCAGCACTCTTCTTCATCAAATGCTTCGATGAAACAAGCGCTGCCGAAGCTACAGCACCATTTTTGTCGACAATGGCCTGAATAAGTTAGAATAAATCTTTGAAATGTCTAGTGCAAAAGCGACGAATAGCAAGCCTTCACAAAACAACTACCCCATGAGTTGAAAGAACTTCTCTTAATATATGATCGTTCTTTTCAAGTCCGGAACGAGAGTTTTGGAAAAGCGACTGTGCAGCAAGATTTTGCGCCTATCGCTGCACCATGTTCAGTTTCCAGCACAGCTTACCTGTTTCATGTACCGCTCAATCGTCTGTAGCATTCCAGTGTCCGTGATTCTGCACAATGCTCGAATAGCTGCTGCACGGTATACATCCTCACGCCCCGTCATGTCCTAATATACACAAAGGATATACTTCAGAAAATAAAAGCCTATGCAGATAAAATTCTGCATAGGTTTCTTCTTATAATCGTGGCGAATCAGCTACAAAAACAAAAATGCTGAACAAATCCATGAACTGACTTTAGTAAGACTACTGGTAACAATAATGACGTCATCAGCTATGCCGGAAAGGTCTTTCACAGCCAGGTAGACAAGACGACGCAGATTAGCATCTTTGCTCTGCCACAGCTTCGTAACGGCGAAGAAGGCTTCTGTTGCTTCAGTACGCCCAATGGTTTCACCTTAACATTTTGCTACTGGAACAGTCAAGAAAAATCGCACAGAAGCAATTGAAAACTGAAGCTAACCTTGCTGAATCAGGTACAAGAGCTTCGTGAGAATAATACTGCATTTTCTCGCGTTTATCGGTGTTTCGTTGAAAGCGCGAGCCTATAATGGGATATTAAATTAGCATGCAAACATAACAAAATATAGAAAAAAAATAGAAATGAGGTCACAGGGCGTTCTTTTGCTGGTAGTTAATTTCAAGGATTATACTTCAAGACGTGAAACTTGCTAAGGGTCGAATCATACTTTGCAGTTCGGTGCAATACGAGCGTGGAACCTATATTTATTCATCGTAGAAAACGCGCGTTCCATACATATTTGTTCCACGCTCGGACTGCAAACCGAACTGCCAAGTATGATTCGACTCTAAACGCTGCACGTGTCCCTCCTAACATGCAATAAACCAAAGTGTAAGACGAGAACTATGCTATGACTGCATAGAGCTGCTATCCTATATGTCTCATTGAGAGAGCAGATGAAAAAGGAACACTAATAAATGTTGAATGCTCTAGAATTATGGTCCCAGTTCAAGAAAGAACAGAGCGCCAAAACTAAATTCATCATTGGAGAAGGAACTCGGCCCATCCAAGCAGAACATTCACAACGTAAAGCGATCAACTTGCTCACCTCTTGAAGAACCGATGTTTTATCGAGATGAGCGAATGGATTGCCGCTGGACTCTTCGTCTTTCTTGTCCCTCTTCATTCCTCGAGTTGGCAGTAGCGATGAAGCAGCTTCAAGCACTAATCAAAGCAATATTTAAGAAAACGGAATCTCACATCACAATACACAACCACACCACGAACCCGTAAAGTAAGCACAGATGGACACATGGGAGATACACATCGAGATTCATCAGAGATTGAAATTCCTGAAGAGTTTGCAAAAAGCACCCCATCTGATGGGAGAGAGCGGTGCGCATTATAAAGCTGGGCATTTTCGATGTCCAAAAATCAAAATAGTTATTCACGCGATCAACGTGTTTCATAGCTTAGTAGAGATGTGACAAACACTACGTAAGCTAAGAACAGGTCGGTCAATTTTAGAGCAAGTCGCTAATTTTCCGTCCTTTACAAAGCCCTCTTCCTGTTCATGCAACTTTCCATGATACCAATTCAATTCGCCTCAACGCATCACCAACGCAGGCGAATATGTCCGAGTTTCTCCAAAAATGGCTGCTGTGGATTCCGCCTCGATCAGTTAAGCTCCTCCGGCCCGTCGACAATTCAGGCCTCGCCCTGCTGCTCTTTCGATAGGTCACCTCTCAGCATACTTCCCACTGTGCCAAGCAGCCATGGCGAGGAATTCTTCGACCGTTACCCAACCTCCCGGGGCAATGAACATCCACTTGTTCGCCTACTAAATAACATTACCATTAGCTGCTGTCGCGTCTAGCACCGCAGATGAAATCAGTTGTGAAACATGATGACTGTAGTCTTAGATAATGAATAATAACAATGCCAAAGCAGAATGTTCCCGCACAAAACAAGTAGGCTATTTATTTGCACAAACATGAAGCGTATCGCCTATTTTTGGTTGCTTAAATGAAGCCTTTAAAGAAAAAAAACTAGCCCGAACAAAATGATGCACGCATGACAAACTAAACTGAAAGAATAGTCGGAGAAATTGCGAGCGGAACGGGCGAAACAATGTAAACGCAAAGTGCAAAACCTCTGGCCGATTCATAAAAGGTAAAGTGTTGAAGAAAGAGTGGAACATTCCCAAAGACCTCAACAAGTTCCATTGTGCCTTCAACCGAAACAGAGAAGAAAAGTAAGCGTACGACGAAAGACACATGAGCAACACAATCGGAAGCCATATATTCCACCCAAAACCCTGAATTTGATAGCGTATCGTGCAGGAACCACAACACCGAAACAAACCTCCTCGCGTTTTATCTGCTGGCATCCTGCTAAGAGTAAATAAACCAGTACTGTCATGGCTGTAGCAATGAACCCAGTCGAAAAGTCTCCGTATCATATACGAGTAGAGACATACTAGAAACTATTATGCCCAATCGAATTTTCTGGAAAATCTTCAAATTAAATACTATTATTAGAGAATAGTCCAAGGATCCAAAAAAAAGACGCCGTAGAGTCAAAATATGTTGCTTTTCTGCTTCATATCCGCTTGCATGTGAAAACATGGCGACCTTCTAAAGCTTCTTACCAAGCAAGAATTCATATTGAACCACGTTCTCAAAATAACGTCCCTAATCGCTTTCCTTTGGGCGGAAGTGGTGCAGTGACAAGTGGCGCGCTCACCACGCGAGCGGTCCGGGATCAATTCCTGGGTCGTGAGTCGCCCGGGCCAACCAAGCCTTTCCATCCCTCCGGGGTCGGTTAATTGGTACCAGACTTGTCTGGGAGGATAAAAAACACTGACTTGAACATCGGCTGGCCCCCGCAAGTCATTGTATAGGCCACATCGCATTCAAATGCCACTACGAATGTACAAATGGAAGTAGAATGCGTGCCGCATCCCAAAAAGGGATTGATCAACGGCAAATGCTTTATCCTTTATCCTTTATCGCTTGTTTTCCGTTCTTTTTTATTGAACGACCAACATTCAATGAAATGAATGATCTCTTCAGAAATATTTCCCTTTGTCCTTACTAGCCCTGAGACCAAGCTGCGACCCAATTCCCAAACCACCCTTAATTCAATGAACCCACCAGATAAAGCCGACGATTCTACTTACCAAAGAGCTTGAAATTGTCATTTTTTGGTCCGACACATTGCGAATCCAAAAGTTCCGAGCAAAATTGTGCCGTTTCGCACCATACCTTGACAAGTATCAACGCAAATGCACCTTTTGCACCAACTAAGTAAAACACTTATAAGGCACCCACAGGGAATCGAAAAGTCTCGAAAAACTTGGACCCCATTCAACAGCCTACTCGACCATTGCAAACTGTCGAACCGTCCCAACCCAGCCAGTGCTCTGTAGCCGCTTCAAAGGAAAAAACGTGTCAGGACGCTAACCTTTTCTCGTGAAGAAATGTACTATGGCGCAACCATATATGCATCCACACGACTAACAGAGGGAGGTGGACCCACGGTTCGGGGTCATCCAAAAGATTAGTTCGAGCCTTTCCTCTCCCTCTCAACACTGAAGTCCTGTAAGGTGCCATGGAGAGACCACGAAGACCACACGGTAAGCGAATAGCAAGAAAACTTCAACGCAAGACACAGAAATGGAAGATGTATTTGCAGACGCTAATCTTTAAGTTGAGTCAAGAGAACAAGTCCCGCAGTTCTTGGAGAAGAGCAAGCCCATTGGACGCCCATAGGAACTCGTCGAAAGAATGGAGGAACTTTGCGGATCTGGAACCGCTGTAACTCCACTGACGGTAGTGTGGACCGGGCAGTAAAGGGACGGATTAACGCGGCATGGACGAAATGGAGGGAGTCCACTGGAATCCTCCGCGATTGAAGGTGCCTCTAGCAAGCGGTCAAATAGGGAAGTATCACGGGGCCGTTGACGTCTCTATGGCTATTCGGCAGCACTAAGTGTTTGCAAAGTGGCAAGACGCTTAACTGACACTTATAAGTCATTTGCTGCGACACATACTGGCGCCATATTAATGATCCACCAACCAAATACAATCTGGAAGTCGAATTGGCCGAATTCGGCGCTCATTCGTTAGGGGGGACATTGAAATGAGTGGGCCACCGAATAGAACTTTGGACTAAGCTTTAGGGAGGGGATAGGATTTTGGGAGCAACCATCGTTCTCTCTTGTATTTATTCCCAGTCCTGGGCTTAGTCCTAGTGTCACCTACCAGCGGTTTTGAATGCTCTGCTCTGAATGTCCCCCCTAAGGACATGAGCGCCACCAATTTCAACGGAGTACATTTAGAGCAAAACGCAGAGAACGCCTACAAAACAAGTAAGTAAACAGACTTATGCGACACCAAGAAGGAAACCCAATGTCCCATTCTCATTACTATTTAAAGAATCAGTGATGTAAACGTGAGTCTAAAAATGACAATGGCTGTTATCGATGCGAGGGGAGTGTGAAACAAGAAGAAAGAAAATGGAGGCTTACACCTTGAACTCATTGATGAAGAGCGATGACCGTGTGCCGATCAACTTCAAACTCTAGCGATGGTTCACAACTTTTCTGAACGTCTAAAACTGTTCATCGATCCAACGACACGTGTTGCGATACGAGATTGCACGCAACGGAAAGACGCTTACGGTTTAGTGCAATTGAAATGTAGTGGCTCGAAATCGCTGTGGACTGAAGCCATTGCTTCATGGTCAAAATGGAAATCCGTGAAATCCTGCCGAACTTTTGCGAAACTATAAATCAAATACCTTCCATCTAGCAGAAGGTTGAAGAAATATGGAGTGTGACATTATACCAAGGCTGAAACGCCGTAAGGCCCTGTTCAGAGATGTCCGCCGGCGCGAAAAAACGCACAGGCGAAAATCTCCGCCAAGATTTAGATACGCATCGACTGAGAAATTGTGAAACGCGTAAGCGAAACGTCCGGAGCAGGCGAATTTCAGTCAAGAGTTTGATATGTATCGACTGTGAGAAACGCACAGGCGGAAAATCGCGTGAGCGAAGCGTTCGTAAGTCGATGCGTATGATACTCATTTTCGTCGATCCTCCCACTTCACGATTCGCCTGTGCGTCTTCGTTCAGTCGATACATATTTCACATTGTTTCGCCTATGCGTTTTTTCGCGCAAGCGGACATCTCTGAACAGGGCCTTAGCTTCTGTTCAAGATGTCCGCCGGCGCGCAAACAACGCACAGGCGGAAATCTTCCGCAAGATCTTAGTTATACCATCTAGTGGGCAAATTGTAACGGCGCGGGCGTAGCAAAACGTTCCGAGCAGAGCCACGAATTGTCTAAGTCAAGAGTTTATATAGCGATCTGAGATAGAACGCACAGGCGGAAAATCGCGTGAGCGAAGCGTTCGTAAGTCGATGCGTATGATACTCATTTTCGTCGATCCTCCCACTTCACGATTCGCCTGTGCGTCTTCGTTCAGTCGATACATATTTCACATTGTTTCGCCTATGCGTTTTTTCGCGCAAGCGGACATCTCTGAACAGGGCCTTAAGTGCTGTGCTTTTATTTAACGCCTATTTTAGGTGCGGCGTGCAAACGCGGCCCAAACTTTATGGTACGCAGCGATACTTTTCATGTTCGTTCCCACTCAAATTCTAGTAGCTATTTCATTTGGGCACAGTGTGGTGAGGGGCGACGGGGAGGCGTTCGCATCGACAGAATACGGAAATGTTCAGTTAGGGACTAAGCCCTGAAAGAGAAGGGGGCTTCGGGTGCGTAAGCAATTTTTATTTCTCTGGAGTTCGTCTTTCTCCGAGGGCTTAGCCCTAGGGGCCTTCCAACAGTCTGCCCTCACGGGGCCATTGCGCTGATGAGGTGCACTGGCCTGGGGGGGCATACAAAAAGGGCCTATGTTAAGTAACACTAGACTATGCCTATGAGAGTGGGGAAACACCAGGGAGAACACTATGGCTCTTATCCTTCCCCAGAATTCCCCATGCCTCCTAAGGCTTAGTCCCAAATTCTGTGAGTTTCTTACTGACTTCAGTGTCCTTCCCCCACCCCAACAACGTTAGGGCTTGCCATCATTTCTTCAATCTATATGCGGATAGGGACTGGAATTCCAGTAAAAGTTAAAATTGCTCGTGCACTCTGCGTCAAGCATTCCCTACATGGCCGTATCCTATCCCCCTCTTAGCTAGGGGAACAAAAGAGTCCTTTAAGTCTATTTGTTTTCAGCGACAAGTTCCCTTACTTTCCGCTTTCCGCGTTCCTCTGGTTTTACACTTCTTACAAATATGCGGTTTCTCAGGGTGATTTCTTATGGAGAGACAAAAATTTAGAACAAAGCTCAGGAGTTCAGTTATCCATCGCAACAGGTAGGACAGCGCTCAGAGTTGGCGATCGTACATGCGATTGGGGGAGAAGGCGATAAGAAGATAGGTATCGATTTGTTTGCTCCTCTCACCGAGCAATCGCCCGATCGCCTACTCGCATAACCATCGTGTCGATACGCACTCCTTTCTTAATAGAGTCTCATCCATCGACTATGTAGGCATGTGATCGGTTCATATCTCAAAAAGGAATCCAATTTTTTGCAAAGGGGGAAGGAAACTCTAAAGTGGGTGAAAAAGTGCATTAGATATATTTCTTTTTTTGTTAGTTAACAACTGCAGTGTCCATATTCCTCGTCCTGCAAAAAATATTTCTATAATATCTTCGGCAACTGTCGCACTGCTTTTGCACATTTGCTTCGTCCCCGCGTTCCGGCTTTAATGTAACCACTTTTGTTCTCTAGGAGCTATGAAACATACTCTCTAATGAATAGATCACCTTTCCTTCTATGAACTTTCTTGGAGCGTTTTATTCTACGATTTCGCCGAAAAACATCGCACCAGTTGCATGACTCGGTCATATTTGTAAATAATGTTTCGTTTCCGGGAATTTCCTCACCTCTGGCATTCTTCACATTGTGGAGATGCTTAGGAGTACTCCATTGGTGGTGATTCGTCGACTGTGTTCCAATTCCGGGAAAGATAATCTCAAGTGAGTATCAAGGGTGGGCCGATAAGACACTATTTTGAAATTAACTCTTCCAGCTTCCTGTAAGATGATCGCTTTCAGAAAAATCGTGGTCTGCCGCAACGGCAGCGTCGCTGCTTGGCATCCAGAAACTTCATTTCCGTACGAGCATTCGAGGCCTTTTGTGTTAGAAGAAGCCAACAAGGACGACGTGAGTATATATTTTTTGTCAGTCCCCCATATGTTTGTAGTTAACAACTCCAGGGTCATATTGCCTTCTTACTCTGCGCTAAACGCGCGTTTCGCGGTGGCCACATGCTCCGCACCACATTTACAACCCTATTATTGTTTATCGATTACTGCATCATCGCTGTCAATTTTGAAATCGAGCATGCTGTTCAACTGAGAACGAATAGGAACCGAGAGATTGCATTGCGAAGTCCAATCCCTGCGCAAACCATTCGACAATTTCGCGCATCCTTCTTCACCCTAGCTTTACTTTGCCGGGAGTTGCGGATTGGTCCAAGTCATTACAGCTGGTTCATGTCGAAAATGTGAAGGCAATGAACAAGCAAAAAGCAAAAAAATGGCCTGTGTTGGTAACGTCGCCGCAACGCACGGTCACGAAGAGTACCGGCTTGATGCCTTCGTTTCCTCGTATCGTCTTTTACGACTTCATCTCGTATCATCCGCGTGTCTACTCGTTGCTAGTGGCGTTTGTCGTTTCTCGCCCTGCTCAAGAGGTTTCAATATAGCCGATGTCAGACTTTGCCAAATCGCGCGATTCGCTACGTCTGCGGTCGCGTCGCGGTCCAGTGAATCACTCAATTGGCTGGTACCGCAACGCGACCGCGGACGCTAGCGAATCGCGCGATTCGCAAAGTATGACGTCGGCCTAAGTTGGCTACTACTTCAATAAGAAAACCGCCATCACGTCCCGTTCTTTGGACTGAATACGCATCATAATTTCTTTGTATTTCTTTCTGAAGGAGTGGAGCCTTTCTGAAAATCAAAGGGAACAGTTAGCGCCGACCAGCTCATTTGTAATCCCTTAGTGAAGTTTCCTATTCCGAGGACTTGGCTAGAGGGTGGTAACTGTTTGACCGTTTTTCATTCAAAAAAGTTCCATTTGAATGTATTGCTCTGGTGCCCATTGCGGAGGGCACCTTTGCCGCGGTATACTCCTTCGTTTTTTCTTAGTATCCAGCGAGTTAGTGTGATTTGGTGCGGGAAAATATAAAATTCGTTGAAGCGTCGCTTTTGCCATCTTTGAAATTGAAATCGATGAAAAAACAGGGTATAAGGCGAAGACGAATTTGTGGTTTCTCTGGAACGGACATGAGTTCTGTCATTTGTACGTTTTTAGTCACCTCTGTCAAGTGCAGTGAATCGCGCAAGTAGGTGGAAGGACGGTCCTGTAAACGCTCAGCTCAAGGACATTTTCTACACAACGAAGCACGAGTGGTACCCCAGGTAATTTTTCATAAATTCTAGGTTTACATATTGCTGAAGGTTTGGTGTGGTAAGAGAAATATTTGCTACTGTCCCATTTTTGCTTTTATAGTTGAGCGTTCGAAAACCATAAAAGACCAGCAGTCCTTGTAATTTATGTTTTTGGATCTTGGAATGTTCCCTCATAAGATCTATTTGATTGTAGGAGCAGGAATTTTTGAGACATAGTTATTACACGTCTTCAAGTGGTCAAATAATTATTTCTTTCTTTCAAGGCCGAGGGAAGAACGTTTGCGAAGTGTCTCGGCTCCAATACCACGGCGAAAGTAGTTGTTATTTCGACGGTTTCAACAAGTTATGCGCCTCTCTTTATTCCTTAATCGTTCTTTCAAACTTGTAAATCTTGGTAAATTGTCATACGCGAAGGGACTGGAAGAGCAACAGAAATTTCTCGTCTTAGTTAAGAACGCAAAGGAGAAGGACGAAACTTTGTAAGTAATTGTTCTTTTTCGGCTTCCTACTGTATAATATACATGCTAAGTTTGACTTTCAGAAATTACATATTGGCGGTGGAGCACTCACCTGTTTACACTGTAGGTATCCGATCAAAACTTTATTCACAAGAAGAAGAGACCCGCTTGAAAGCACTCGGTGCGGATTTCTTCAGGTGCGTTTTTTTTTTGAGAATCAGAAGTGCTGCAACTTTCCTTCATGCGAAACTACCTCTAATGCAAAAAGAGGCAAGGTTCCAGAACGTCAAGAGGAGGTCTCATAACATTTCATGGCCCTGGTCAACTAGTCATGTATCCCATATTCGACTTGAAACGCATTGCTCCACGGCCTATTGGTGTTCGGCGATATGTAGAGTTGCTGGAGCAGGTACCGCTAGTTCTTTTCAAAAGTGTTTGACTTTTGAGAATACTGCTTAATCGTCTAAATCAGGGTGAATAACGGTCGAGGAAATCCTCGACCATAGCTCTCTACCATGCGAGAGTAGTGCCGAGAGTGAACATCCGCGCGGAGAGCACAGACGGCACGGCATGGCGAGTGTGAATGTCCGCGCGAGAGATCGTCTCTGATCGGGCAGAGAATCCTCGACGTGCCGTTGAGGAATCCTCAAGCGATATTCACCCTGGTCTAAATCTTTATATGTTGCAAAATTACTTCATACGCATTATGTTTTCGTGATTTTCTTGACCTTAGGTAATCATAAACTGTGCAACCGAAGACTTCCATATCTCAAATGTGGGCCGGACACAACACACAGGTAAGTTCGTTAAAGCAACAGTCCCAGCAGGATTTTTACCTTCGGACACTAATGGTGTGAAACAGAGCCCCCAGTCAAGAAACATAAAAAACGTACTAAACAAAAAACTCACCTTGGAAAGCCGCTAGAAGGGAGCTGAACGGCTCGAAGTGGGCGTGGTTGAATCGGCCGTTGTGCAGTCCCCTTCGGCCAATTCAACCACGCCCACTTCGAAGCCGTTCAGCTCCCTTTCTAGCGGCTTTCAAAGATTTTTTTTGTTCAGTCACACATTTTGTGGTCTTGACTAGGGCTAGCACATTGTTTCACGCCATTAGTGTCGGAAGGTAAAAACCTTGCTGGGACTTTTGCTGTAAGTATTAATTCACACTACTCGACTGAGTTGAATGACCAGTTCTGAATAGGCCTTCTATAATGGGAAAACAATTGAGGTGAAGTTTTATTCTTCCAATTCTAGTATAATCGCTGTTTCAGGAGTATGGGTTGGCGAAAACCGGAAACTCGCTGCTCTTGGGATAGCTGTCTCGCATGGTGTATCATATCATGGTCTTGCATTGAACTGTAACACTGATTTGAGTTGGTATGATCACGTAAGTTTATTGAAAATATATGTTGATGAGTTTTTCATTCTGTTAATGAACCGCGGTTTTCGCGAAGTTTGTATGCTCTTCGCTGCATGACCAATTCTTGATTGTATCAGCAGTTTTGAGGTCCAGAATTTTTTTTTAAAGAGGCAGAATAGGAGACATTAACACACCACTAGAATCTCTGATTCTTCTAGAAAATCCCATTTAGGTTGTTGGGTGTGGCATTGAAGGAGCCGAAGCAACGTCGTTGAGCCGAGAATGCCATCGTGACGTTTTCCATTGAAGAAGCAATGCCAAAGAGGGGTGAAAGCCCCAGGTTGTCAAGTGTTCAACGTGATGGAAGCTCGTGAGCGGGTTCTTCTTCTTCCTATGTTGAGACTTTCCAGATGGTCAAATATTCATGTTCCTTGTTGCTCAGAGCCCTTTAATATGAAGTTGCATTTTTCTGTGTCAGTGTTAGTATTTGTTAGGTGTAATAGAATTATTATCTATTGATTATAAACCTCAGCGAGAATGTACGGTTGACTTGCTGTGCCTGAGATATCTATCTCTTTTTGCCTTTGTCAATGCCTGAAATAGCTATCTCTTGCCTTTATCTAAAGGCGACTGAAGTTTTTGACGCAGGGGTGCCCAATCAGAGTTTGAGCGTTGCTCTGTCGGCTTTGTGATCAGACGTTATATCTACCAATTCTAATGAGTGAGATTCTGAATTCCAAGCGATTTCTTCTAGCAATGTATTATCCATGGCCGAAGTGTCAGTCGAGTTGTTGTTATGTGCAAAGTCCGCAACATTGCTTTCATTTTGCGTCTGGACTACTCTTGAAAGCAAGAGTTTGGTTTTTGAGTATCACTTTTACTAAACTGGACCGAAATTAATCGGGAGAACAGAGATGGGCTTCAGGTTAACTGGATTTCCAGCTGTTTATGCGGATTAGTGCTATTCATTTTAGTTTTTCGATTGTTTCCGGAGCTCATTGCGCTGTGGGAAGTCGCGCATTCGTCGCCACACTTGGTTTTTTATCACTGCATTTGTTCCAGTCAAGGGGCTTACAAGCCTTACGAAAAATTATGCAGCAGAAAGGTTTGCGGTGGACTCACCCACTCACCGGGAAAAGGCATTCAGCTTCCCATGGAACTTTGAATCGAGACCCATATATTTCGATAGAGCTTCGAACATTGACTACAAATATGAAAACCAAAACTGCAAAATGAACTCTCCAAGTAAGTTGTGAGCAGTTAAAGTTGGCTGGAAATAAAGCGTTTCATATGAATCGTGGTACCGTCCAGGCATTCAAAGTCGCCATGAGTAGTGATAGTGCTCTCGAAAGTTGTACTCCAACAGAAACAAAATACACGACCTCCCAGCTGGAGAGCGAGAGCATCCAGCTCTCCCAGCCTCTGCTGCTTCAGCTAATACTGCTGCTCTTCGCTCCTTGAGATCTTCCTTTATCGCCTCTCTGCATAGCTTCGCAAGCTCGGACGTGAGTTGGTGATTGCCTGCAGCTCGTGCGGCTCCACGTTGGCGTATCAGCTCGAGAGTTTCCGTAGACAGACGTCCTTTGGGACTTGTAAACAAACTCTGCCTTCCTGCCACTCTCGTGAAGGTATTCATAGAGCCGATGATATTCCTCGTCGATGTTCTCGATAACGAAATCCTCCCATGAGTTGACAAGAGAAGTATGACTGTCCTGGGGCTTCGCTTCCTGAACTTGAGGCTCTCTCAACACGCATCGAAAAGTGGAACTTTGCGCGGAGGAGACGATGGTCCGATCCCGTGTAGAACTTCGGAACAACAGCGACGTCGGTCAGGCAAAACCTTCGATTGAAGATGATGTGGTCTATCTCGTTATGGAACTGTCCATCAGGTGACTCCCAAGTCCAACGAAGGTGAGAGGGCTTCTGGAACTGTGAGTTACCATGGATGGTAGTTA
>MU897188.1:0-18321 GCA_036418205.1 Ostertagia ostertagi | reverse complement strand
AAGAGGTGGATAGAGGTGGGTGGAGGAGTGGAGGCCAGCTGTCATCGGTGGGCGGGGCTTGACCAAAGTGGGCGGAGTTTGCGACGAAAATTCATAACTCGGCTCCAAGAAGTCCCGGAGGCCGGGAAAAAGGTGGATGGAGGTGGGTGGAGGAGTGGAGGCCAGCTGTCATCGGTGGGCGGGGCTTGACCAAAGTGGGCGGAGTTTGCGACGAAAATTCATAACTCGGCTCCAAGAAGTCCCGGAGGCCGGGAAAAAGGGAGTAGAGGTCGGCGAAGGAAAGGAGGTCAACTGCTATTAGTGGGCGGAGCACGCACTAAGTGGGCGGAGTTTGCCAAAAGTGTCGCAATTCGGTTCCAAGAAGTCCTAGAGATAGGGGAAAACGGGGTTAGAGGTTGGCGAGGGAAAGGAGGTCAACTGCTATTAGTGGGCGGAGCACGCACCTAAGTGGGCGGAGTTTGCCAAAAGTGTCGTAATTTGGTTATCGAAATTCGATGCAGATCTGTGTTGTGCGCGCAATGCGTGCGGCGCCAACTGGTTGAATCTATAATATTATACAATAGTCTATAATATAATAGTAAGTGTGGTTTTCTCCTAAACACATGAACTTACTTCGATCGTATGGTCACGTAGACAATTAGTGCATTTCCTATTATGCTGATAGCAGGAACCACTACTATGAAGATTCGAATAGGGACAGATCCAGGCTCTTCCGGCATATGCTCGACTCGATATATCTGGAAAGCAATCGAAATGAGGGAATTTCCTTCTAAGGAAGCCTCTTACAAGGGAGGTCGTTCAGGGTGTGCCAAGCTTTTTCAAAATGGTTTCTTGCATGACATTGGGGCACATATGGGGACCACAGAAGCATGGTTCATTTTTCCTGAACGGCCCTCTGAATACCAGAAAAGGGGTCCCTAGTTCGATTCCTCGTGGTGACAAATTTTTGCATTTCGAGTTGACGTTTCAAAATTCGCGCAAAATGGAGTTAGCATGAATAATTAGTACCATATTCATGATTAGGACCGTCAGTAACCCTTACAAATAGACTTTGATTGAAAAACTGGTGAAAAAGGTGTGACTAGGGACCCCCTTTTCTGGTATTCAGAGGGCCGTTCAGGAAAAATTAACCATGGTTCTGTGGTTCCCGCATGTGCCCCTATATCATGCAAAAGACCGTTTTGAAAAAGCTTGGCACACCCTGAAAGACCTCCGTTATAGCGGTTTCAGGGAGAAATCGTCGGGGTAGAAATCAGGTAATCATGTTAGAAATTTGTAAAATGTGCGTGACGCCGATGAGTTAGCGCTTACTTTCCCCAGTTACACATGTGTTAGTGTGGTGTGTGCAGATGAAGCACCTTTCAAAGTTTGTGCCAGCGCGGGCATAGTGGATAGTGCAGTCAGTGCGAAGCGCGTCAGTACGCGCACATGGCGCATAGTCGGTGAATCCTAATTTGAACTAATTTCAACCATTTTCAATGGAAGGGCGGAAGTGGTGCAGTGACAAGTGGCGCGCTCACCACGCGAGCGGTCCGGGGATCAAATCCTGGGTCGTGAGTCGCCCGGGCCAACCAAGCCTTCCATCCCTCCGGGGTCGGTTAATTGGTACCAGACTTGTCTGGGAGGATAAAAACACTGACTTGTACATCGGCTGGCCCCCGCAAGTCATTGTATAGGCCACATCGCATTCAAACGCCACTGCGAATGTACAAATGGAAGTAGAATGCGTGCCGCATCCCAAAAAGGGATTGATCAACGGCAAATGCTTTCTTTATTTTTTAATACATAAGTCATAAATTCGTATTCAAAAATCCTAAATTAAGCGCACAAAAACATTCAAGATCCGAAATTTCAAAACAAAAATGTGACTCGGGAGCTTCTTCGAAAATATCCATAATATTCAGGTGAGTGTACCGTAACCTGGCTTGGAATGCCCTGGTATACCGATTGGCTGGTATATAATTTTTGGTGGTTTCGATACCCACGTAGGTACCCGCATGCATTTGCCTCAGCCATAGACAAAGTATAAAGTTACCCTTGCGAGAGCCACGTCCGGAGGGGGGCGGGTCACGGGGGTGGCACATGTATAACTTATTTGGTCATAATGGCGAATGTACTATGACGTCATTACATGGGTGATACCTAAAATACGCGTTTTTATAATTTCTCCCAATTATTTCCCTCCCTAAAAAAGTCAGTATCCATGCAATAGTCGTCACAGTACATCTGCTACTTCAAGCAGAGGAGTGGTAAGTTCCTCATCACCAGGCCTTGAGGTGCTTTAGCTTTTGAGCGCATGTATCAATTTTTTTGTGGGTTGCGCCACGATTTTTTTTCCATCCATAGTACTGGCATAGACTGCACTAGATCCACACAGCGACTTAGGAGGTCTAGCCAATGTATGAGTCAGTGTTTTTTTTTTTCTCCTTCAGGGCAAGTCTAGTGCCGTGATACTGGGATGGAGGAATGGAAGGCTTGGTTGGCCTGAGTGAGATTCCATCCGACAACAATTGGATGTGCGCGTGAGAAGTGGCACCACTTACCACTACACCACGGCAGGCTTGGATAGACTAACCATTTTTCGTTACTTCTGTACAGATATCAAAGCGCATTTTTCAATGAATGAAGACACTCGCTTTGGAGATTTAGAAAGTTCAAATCACTGCGAAGTTAGATTGACAAGGATGGGTCTAGAAGTTTCCATTCGTAACTGTTTTTACATTTTACTTCCCATTCGTTAAGTGGGTATTGAAGACCGTGGGCACCACAAATAACACACGCTTCTTCAGATGCCTGTTAATTTTTGCACTGCCGTCAGGGCATTGACCGGAAAAAATATATTATTTAGGAATGAATTTCTAAGGTCCGAAACCTGCTGAAGCGGAATTGAATATTTTGATTATTACAAATTTGCTATTGGAGCGATGTGATTCACGTTGATAAGAGCTTAGAAGATAATAAGTAATAAAAAGCAATACAAAATGCAAATGCAAGGGTGTCTGATACACACGGACTTATTGGGATCAAAATTGATGCCGGGCCAGAATTTGATGTCGTTTGAAAACTTGGGCTAGAGTATGGACGGCGCATACTACTCGACTGGGCTATTCTGCTAACAATGAATTTGGAAAGAAACGCATTTGTGACATTCTCCTGCGTTTATTACTCGTAGTTGGGTAGCAGTCAGCTACTGTCAGGTGGAATATTTCGATCACGCATTACCACCGAGGTGAGCCTCAGAGTTAGGGATATTGTTAAGGTCTGTCTGCTACGACTACTGTCTAGTAGAGCAACTTCCACTCGAGATACATCAAAGTCGGTGAAAATGGAGTCAGCAGGAAACGCAGCAAGTCTGTCGCGAAAGCGAGAAGAGAAAAAATATTGGTTACAGGTGTTTTGGCAATTTGCCACACGCTCATTAGGTGGCTGTCTAGGCAGCTAGGTAATGCTTCCATGTAACAAACCATATGATTCACTTCCGTTGTAGCTCTCCATTACATGTGTAATTTTAATCTCTGAGTGAGCAATCTTGCTAAGTCGGACGACGTTTCTCAGAAAAATATTGCAGGAATAGAGAGTAGAAGAGCTTGTGAGTTTTTTATTGAAAATTCAAGCCACGCAGCCATTTAAGCCTTGTAGTGGACCTATTTCTACGGTGCGCGTGCATTCGATCCGTTCTCCTATTATCGTGGGCTCCAAGTGTCGTTTAGATCAGATGGGGAAGTCATGTTATCCCATCGAATCCACCACCGCCATACCAACTCAGAAGGCATGGGAGGCTTCGTTCACTTCAACAAGAGTTGGTTCAATGTTTCACAAGAATGCTGGGTTGTGAACAAAACTTTCGCCCCAGGCGGGACTAGAACCCGCACCTCTCGCTTTCCGGGCAAGTGCGCTACCAGTTACGCTACCGGGGCACCATTTCATTCCAACTCAGCTTCATGGTATACTTACCATAGCTTGTCAGCACTCACACGTATAACGTGTTGAGCCGGTTAGCCGATATCGCAAGGCGAACTGCGGCCAAAAACAGCAGTTAACAAACAAAAACTCGGTTCAAAATTTGATTTTCGGCTCATACATATGATGAAATCATTGCTTGTTATTTCCCCTTCGCAAAAGCTTTTATGGAATTCGTCAAGGGCACGCAGTGACCGCCAATCTCTGAAGAAGTACGGTAAAAACCTTCGGTTCAGATTTTTCGGTGAAATTTCAGGATTGGGAGAGCCGAGTCGCATTTGACCGCAGATTGGAATTGAGAGCATAAATCTTGATGTCTGGTGATTACAGGTACATGAGAACGCATTCAATTGAAGGAATTCAAAAGGGCAATCTGCGCTCTTTTTATTGCAACAGTCCATTTTGGATTCCTTCCAGATTTTTTCTCGCACTTGTGAAGCGATCCCATCCCGCACTGACCGATAGAATTGCGCCAAATGTTCTTTAACTTGACTTCCAGACTTTTTACAGTCAGTGACTACCTCGGTTCCTTGAATTCCATAGAATGGGACACATTAAAACTGATGGCAAACGAAGGGAGTTTAACCAGCGTTTTTCTTGGTGCGCCAAATTTTGTGAGCGCGAAATGCACGGATTGTGTAAACCCAGCTACAAGTAACGTGTGTATGTTGAGCAGTGGCACTTCCATGGTCACGAAGTTCTCAAAGCATCACCTGCGTGAAAAAGTGTTAATTCCTCATTCAAACTTAAAAACGAACGCTTCTGGTACATTGGTTCCTCTCAGAAAACCCGCATATTAGGTTAAAAATTTGCAAAAAAAATTGGTGGGAGCGCCTATCAAAAAAGCACTCCGTAAGCGAATTCTGTCTGGCGAGGCATTCCGTAAGCGAATTCTGTCTGGCGAGCGCCAAGTTCATAGTTCTAGACCGGGAAGCATCAGAATTTCGTCATCTGTCGCGTACTCGCAATCGCGTCTTATCTGTATTACGCGAACTCGGGTTTCCTATAAAAGGCGCACTGGACGGGCTAGACTATGCCAAGCATTTTTTCTGCTCTTTCCTAACAGCACGTAGTTGTGGATCAGGGCTGGTACCTGAAAAACTTGGTTTCATCACGTTGAACTTTTAACATACAGGGGTGGCCAAAAAAAAGAGACACTTAGCCCATGGCGCACATCATCGAACTTTTCGTCGCACAGGGAGCCGATGTTAATGAAAGTTTTACGGCGAATATTCCTTAGGTGTTCCCCCGTAAACAGAAGCAGGCCCTCCTTCACTGCCCCCGCCGTCTTCAGAATATGACGTCATCTGTCATCACCGTCGAGCTCAAGGAGGCCTACCATAATCGCTCCATTCTGAAGCTGCTACATAATTTCTTCAATCGGATAACTGGTGAATGGCTTCTTAGAGACACTAGCTCTGACTATGCAAAATGGCTTTTGACCAGCGTTTCAGAGACGTCGTAATCGTCTATGGTATCTCGACGACCTCGTTGAGCTCGTACCGTGCACAATGCTTCCGTGGGAAAATCTTCTGATGTCGTCGGTGTAGAAGGCTGTTGTGTAGCTTGTTGATAGATTATAACGTGCTCTTCAATATTCAGTTGGGGTCATTTGGTTTGGTTTCGCGACGCGTAAATAATTCCGTTTTGAATGTTGAGTGAAGTGTCTCTTTTTTTTGGCCACCCCTGTATTATATTAAACGTAATAACTTCGTATAGGGACTAAATAGAACTTGAATAAACGTTGTACCTTATTTTCACAAAGAACCTCAAGTGATCCATTTGACTATTGTTCAGAAAATGGCATAGAAAAACCAGATCCAGCGTCATTTCTACGTTCCGGGTTCTTTTGGTATGCGAGAACTTTTTGGAATTACTCTTCTTGAAAAATGGAAAGGTGGTCCACAGCACTGTCTCGAAGCTTTAGAGCCACATAGAAATGTTCACAGGTCTTGGCTTCGCATTGTAAATGACGTCAGTTAATAAACCCACTGACTTTGATGAGCGCAAAAGTACATATTATCATTCCATCACTTTCTTCCAAGTTCTTGCTTGCTCAAAGGAATGCCACGATTGAAAAAATGTGGCTTAAAGGCAGTGAACACAATGGCTGGAGAGTGGGGCAGTTTTCATGTCGCCAGTGAACGCTTTGGTGACAGACATTCGCTCAGCCGCGGGAGGGTGCAGGTTGGGACCACTCTCAAGTTCTCCCAACAATCGCCCATTGACGTTCATACAATAGCGTCTTACCCTCTAGCCATCGTGCTCCTTCAAAGCTTTCAAAAATGAACGAAGTTGTGATGAAGTTAATGAGAAGAAGCAAAAATAAGAGCAAGAGGCCTAAGAGATGAGGCTGTCGCGCAAACCTAGCCCAGGGAATCAGCGATCAAGGTACTTTTAGGCTCCTAGCTATTTTTAGTTCCTTTTCATTAACAGTGGACCAACAGTCACCACGACTACATTTTTTAGTGCAATGACCCAAAACTGCGAAGTGAGCCTTTCATGCAATTGTTTTGTCTAGGAGGGAAGGAGAAATAAGCTTCCTCTAAAAGAGGGAACAAACAATATTTAGTATATCATGGTAAGCTTACCAATAATATTTTGTAAGAATGATTACGGTGGCCAATGAAGTTAAGCTCACCTCTCTCGATGTTCGAAAGTTCCGCTACGATTAGATTAACTCGGTTTCCTCTCACATGTAGATCTCTTGACACCAGAGGAAGCACTACTAGTGGAAGCAGCGCCAAATTTTCCCTTGACGTTTTTGTGGCGAAAAACTATGTACTATAGGTGAACCGAAGGCGATTCTTGAGTTTCTGTTTCTGTTCCTTTCTTCTTTTTGCTATTTATCACCTTACAATATCCAAAAACGGATCAATAGTTCTACCTATAACTGTGCTTTCAAAATATCACTTATAGGGTCCAGTGACAATGAAGGCAATCTCTGCGGCCATCTTACTTGTGGCTATGTGCTCGTTGGCACAATCTGCTGTACACAGACTTGGGCTGAAGTAAGTAGTTTTGCTAAGGTTCTTTATATGTTCAGAGGGTGTTCAAACCTATTACAAGTGCCTATATTACCTGACTGGAAGAATTCCCTACTCAGGTGAGGTGGATGTGTCTTCAAGCCCGAGATTGTGCCCACTCTGCGGCCTGAAAGATTGCGGCAAAGGAGCTGAGCCTCATTCTTCTCCACGTGACTCCTCCTTGAAAGAGAGATGTCAGCGATGGTGCTTGCATCCCACTTGTCTCATGCTCACCTCCCCTCGCCACCTGATCCCTTGTTTCGATGCATAGGGCTTCTTCGCGGTGAATCTTACAGTGCTCAAAATAACGTGCTAAAATTGAGCAATGTTATCTCGGCGTTTTCGGCGGTTCTTTGTGATAGTCTATGTTCAGCGACAGCCGCAAAGCACGGACTGCACTAGCGGCCCGTTGCACAATATTTCAATGGCCCCTTCGCTGAAAAAGGATTGAACTTGTATGGCATTAGGCTGTGATGCTCCACGTGTTCCAGTAGAGTATAGAAACAGTATTTAGCATGGAAACAGTATTTAGTATGAGAACAAAGTCCGTGAAATATCCACTATGGAAAGATTCTGCAATGAGCACAGTTATAGCAAGAACTTAGGCTATCGGCAAAACCTTTGGTCCCAGACGGGAATCGAACCCGCACCTGAGCATAATGTTATCGCCACGCGTATCATAGAGGTGAAAGAATTTGAGTGTTTACAGCGTACCACTCCTGTCGCCCGGCAAAATTGAGCTTCACGCGGAAAGGAAAATTAGAGCAGCACCTCAAACAGAAGGCCTCCAGAATGGACAAGATTTCCCATCTTGATGTTGCTTCTACTCCTGTCATCGACTATGACGATATGGCTTACATGGGTGAGTTTTAGAATGGTAGCAAATGAAGCGTTAACCGTGCATCAAGGCTCTAGCAGGCCAACAATATATGCGTTGCATAGCTCCCAAGGAGGGGGAGGGTCGCATTGGGGTAGGCAAAGGTAAAAAGCTTGGAAAAGGGGAGTCGTACCTCTGGAACTCAGATGGACTGTGGTGGTAGAGGGGCATTGAAGTTATGAGTATGCCAAAGTAACACGTGAACTAGTCGAGAATGAGTTCTTATTAGAGATTTGTCATTTCTTTGACATTCATGATTATATTCACTCAGTCGGCCATTTCTCCAGGGAGGGGGGGGCAAGGAGGACAAGCTTGGCAAAGGTTTGACTTGTGTCGATTTTCAATTTAAATCAATACTATAAAACATCCATTGGTGAATGACGAGGACGATCTCAGGGGAGGAGGGGGGGCTGGGGGGATCGTTTATAGGGGTCTCCCGTGAGTGAGCTGTGGGTCTGGTGGTGAATAGGTCGTATCGAGGAAATGGAATAATGGAACCGATACCCAAAGCATTGTGGCTTCTTTCGATGCGTTTTCTGCCTACACCGCATTCTCTGAAGACCGGCTTCTGTCACTCGATGCTTCTCTCCTGGCAGAAAAAAGACTTAGTCGTAGTAATCGACTAAAGGAGGATGGTAGTTGAATCGATTTGACCATGACTTCTTCTTAAAAACAGATAATTATGGTCGGCGCATATCTATAAGTATAAAATAACACCGTAACGTGAGACCGTACTCACAGTGGGGTACTGCATCTGGAATTTCCAGTTAAAAACTACTCCATTCGCCACCAGTCATTCTGGACCAACCCCGGTTAGAGTGAAGCCCTGGCGCTAGAAAAATGGAGGGTCAAGCATAGAGATCGTAGTGGCTAGCGGCTCCAAGTTTACCTGACAAAGGACGCACAGGGCATCAGATGCACACGAGCATCATCCAGTCGTTATTGGAATGGTTAATTGGTCGATTCCGCCCCTCGAACTTACCCATGCATTGTCCGTCACTGAATCTTTTCCGCTGCGACGCTCAGTGTCTCATAGCTCACTGTCTTTCAGAAAAGTCCACTCCTAGAAAAAAGTTACTCTATTTTTGGGCTTCCGGTGGTTTCTTCTTTTTTCTTGTCGCACTATTTCACACCTTTATTTACCTATTTTTTCTAAATTCCCACATCAATTGGATCCCGGGATGTACTTTCAAGTAGAAATTATAGGATTCCTAGATGAAGTTTCCTAGAAGACTAAATTGAGAATTGGTTCATCTGTGTTTTATTTGATTACAGGTACAATACAAAAATATGTAATTCAGTTGAAATCACACTTGGCACTCCACCGCAGACATTTGTCGTGTTCCTCGACTCGGGATCGTCAAACCTTTGGGTACCGGATTCAACCTGCTCCGAAGGACAGTCATCGACATGTGGTACCTACTGTGAGCAGGTATCTTGATTTTGAAAGTATATCATTAAAGGCATGCCCCAGGATCGCACTGGTGTGGCTCTTGCACACGAATGTGAATGTATCGGTGCCAAGTGGGCCGGCAGTGAAGAAAAAAGGAAAAGAATCCGTCGAAAACGCTCAGGTTGAGGGCTCACTCACCTTCCTAATTGGCTGTGCTAAAGGAACGAGAGACTAAGCGCGAAGAGGAGAGTATGGGGCGAGAGAGCGCTACAGATGAGAGAGCGCCAGACAACAGCCTGATGAGAAAAAAAAGTCTGCAGCTTGGGCAGCTTACTTTGCAAGGCCCAAGCGCTCTTATCGGTCGGTTTCCGTGCACGAGAACGCCACATTGTGATTGTCCTCTAGGGATCTATACCACAGACCAAAGAGAAGCGTTCACACGACCTTTGCCTGGGTTGTGCCTTTAACATTATGGAAACGTTAGTCACACGACATATTCAGCACCGCTGCTCCTGTTTAAACGTAGCTATTCAAGTTTCAAAAGCAAGTTTTGAACTCGGATAGTCCCTCCCATGGGGAGGGTTCTCCAACACAACCCTCCTCTTACAATAATTGATGATGTCGACACGTCGTGTTGGTGGTGGAGCCTCTGAACCTGGCTCATGTGGGCTCAATTCGACTTCGAAAGTCTAAAACTGCCGTAGGGTGGAGGGCACACTTCTGATAAAAAAGGTTAAGATATTTACGCTCCCCAATTTCGTGAAAAATTCTGACTACACAAACTTGAACTTTCTTCCATGTTTTCTGTCACCAGAGGCTAGAGCGTAGCCAGCTTCAGCTTCAACCACTGTCAGTAAGAGAATCCCTAAATCAGCGGGACGCAAGAGACCAGGGGTGAGGCTAGGTAAGCCACTTGACATGAGGCAAAAGATGGAGCAAGGCCATTGAACTCTATCTAGGCAGGGTAGCGCTGACGGAGCAGCACATTGACGTTTTTTGAAGGAACAAGCTCAAAGAGTCCATGGACCAGGGTTTGGCTGGAGAACCCGTCGGTCATTGGCGGGACCTACAGCGCAACCCCCTCTCGTCCCTCAGCCGACTGGGCAGTGTAGCGTCGCGAGAGGGCCCTAGCAGGCTGTGGGTACGGCCTTAAGTATAGCTGTACACTTGTCAATAGATATCGTAAAGCCAAAAAGGCATTGTGACTTAATCCCCATAGTTAAGTTGATTAGGTCAGTAAGACGTAAGTAAACTAAACAAAATTGAATTTTTCATGGGTTCACTTCATGGTTTGATTCAATAATTATTTCGATGTTCTTTCAGACACCTATGGAAACGTGTTTGAAATTCTGCCAACTGACTGCTGTAAACATTCCGGTGATGTTCTCGCGTAAGTTTCACTGAAGTTGACGCCATTTGGCGCCAGTTTACGCCACACCTTTCCCCACAAATTCGCTATAAACTTTCATGTGATGGTTATTTGGTGCCCTGATGCAGAATATGACACCTGTTTTTACCCTGGTCCGATGCAATTTGGTTTCAATCTGTGGCCCAAGTGACGCTAGCGTCACAAGCAACTGTAATGTCATTGAATGTCATTTTAATGCATGATCAGGGCATTGGATGAAGCTTCAAGTGAAGTGAACTATAAGTGAAGTTTTAAAGAAACAAGGTCGCTTTTTTCCACGTCTTCGAAAAGCCTTGCTTTGAACGAAACCGCTCGTATTGATCGATTCACCGTAGTATTCATACCATTGCGCTGTGTGTGCTGCCCTGAACTACTTCTTACAAAATCGCTGATTCGGAATGGAAAATCCGTATTTGATTTCAGGCGCGCTGTGTGGCTGGGGGGGGGGGCAGTCGCCGCGCGCGGCTCAGCGATGTTGTGTAACTCGAACATTCCAGCTTCTCACCATGTCAAGTGACTGCCCTCACCCGCCAACCCCCCTGAATTGGCTACATTCCCCCTGGCTCACGAATTTCCTGTTGCCGCAACGGCGCGCGCGGCGACTGCCCCCCCCCGAGCCACATTGCGCCGATTTCAGCTTTGCGAACGCTACAGAACCATATACATTTCTAATTATGGACCTTGAAAGCAGACTTTCACCTTGATCATCACCATTACACAACTGCGCATACGGTTGCCGCCGTTGATCGATCGTCGAATACCGGAGCGCGTTCGGAAAAAAAAGTACGCCCCCGCGAAATCGATGGGGTGGCGAAAGCGGATGAGACTTTGGACATTGTTGCGAGAACGATAGGACTGTCATGACGGGTGGGTTTGGCGGTCAATGATCGAGCGTGATCAAAAAACGGAACGGGTACTGCGAACATATATTCCTTATCTTTTGAAACCCATGATCAAATAAGATCAAGATTGGTTAAGCTTACCGTACGGAAATGTACATCGTTAGATAGATGCTTTTCGACGCTGATTCCAGATATGGTAGACCATGTGTTTGAATTCGGTTGGAGCCATCAGTGATGGTAACGGCATGGAAGTGACGCTTTTTTATTGGCTAGTTCCATAGGAGCTGACCGACTCCGAGTAATACTGGACTCTCATACACTGTGTATTTACCAAGCCCGGGTACGCGCGCAAGAGCACCCGTCACCCATATTTGATTTGTGCTTTATAGCTATAATTTCTAATTATGGACCTTGAAGCAGACTTACCTTGATCATCACCATTACACTACTGCGCATACGGTTGCCGCCTTGATCTACCGTCGGATACCGGGGTCGAAAGAAGACGCATCCCGCCCCGGACAATCGAGGATCGTTAAAAAGTGGAGAGACTTTGGACATTGTGGAGAACGTAGACTGCCATAAGAGGGGTTGGCGGCAATGATCGAGCGTAGATCAAAACGAACTTACTGCAAACATATCCGATCATTGAAACCCAAGATCAAATAAAAATCAAGATTAAAGCTTACCGTACGAAATGTACATCGCTTACATAGAGATTTTCGACGCTGATTCCAAATATGTAGACCATTTTTGAATCTGGAGCCATAGTGATGAAACGGGGAGAGGTGCGCTTTTTATTGGCTAGTTTCATAGGAGCTACCTACTCCGAGTAATACTGGACTCTCATACACTGTGTATCTACCAAGCCCGGGTACGCGCGCGAGAGCACCACCCATATTTGATTTGTGGTTTATAGCTATAATTTCTGCTATAGTACTATAATCCATGCTAAATTTTCGGCACTACCGCATTATTAAAAAATATCGGGCGCCTCCAAAATACAATCCCAGAATGAGCGGGACTTTTTTCCCTGATGCTTCGTTAGAGGGGTAATTCAATACCCTGATCACAAACGACATTTGCGTCTTGACATTGGCGCTGGAGTGGCGACGAGACTGGCGCGGTAATGTTGTTCCAAATTTTAAAGGCAAAAGTCAGGCTCGTGTTTGGGCATTATGGCGCCTGAAATTGAGTGTAGAGATGGGAGGTGGAACGACAGTGAAGAAAAAACGCAAAGAAACCGTCGACAAGGCCTAAATCGAAACCCCTTCCTTTCCAGCAGTGAAGGAGGCTTGCTCGGGGGAGAGCCACGTCCAAACGAGTTTTCCGGATATGCCAGCCGTTCCATCGGTTGATACGGCAATCAACCTAGCTGATCTCACACGTTAGGCCAGCCACGCACCACATCCCGCGGTGGGCGGGACCAGCTGATGTAACAAACCCATCGCTATAAGTTGTAGGCCAGAAACCTTGACGGCGCGCAATCTCGAGTCAGGAGTGTGGCATCACCCCTCTGAGCGCATTCCTGGAAATATTAGTGATGGAAAGGCCTTCTATGGTCACCTAATCCTGACTCGTGGCTTTAAATTGACTCCAAATTCTACGTAAAAAAGCTGATAAGATAAATGGCCACCACACTTGAATTTTTAGCAAATTTGGTGGTGTGAAGGTGTGAAGCCGAACTGGCGCGAACTGGAGATGAGAAGCTGTACCCATAAACTAAAGGCACGCTCCGAGACTAGGAGCACTTCTATCCCAAAGGCAACTAGACTGAAATAGGGGGAGTCTGCTGCTAGTACTAATCGTACTTTTCGTTTACTTCTCGCACCCTCTATCTTCAAACTGGACGCTTTTCGACACCTATTTATCCCGAATCTTGCCTTCAAGAAGTCTCTCCCATTGAGGTATGGTAATTCAAAAAAATACTGTTTTGCAGGACAAAGAACGCCTGTACTACGAAACACAGCTTCAATCAAACATTGTCGAGCACATACCAAAGACAGCCAGGTAAGATGAAAAAATCTTAATTGGTTCTTGAGTAAATATTTTCTGCTAGCTAAAGGGAATCCGGACATTGAAAGATTTCACAATTTTCCAGGTTCCTTCGCGATGAGTTACCAAACTGGCGATGTCAGTGGGTTTCTAGGATTGGACACTTTCTGCGTAAGTCTTCTTCATCGTGTCACCTCTCACCTAAGAAATAAGAGAACTCAAAAAGGAAGAGTGACTTGATAGACATACATCGTTTACGGCAAGAACATCACCCCCATATTACTATATCTGAAGGTGGTGTAGTGGCAATTGGTTCGTCACTTATAAAGCACATGTCCGAGGATTGAATCCTTAGGTCCTGCCCCGCCGCTTCGACCAAGCTCACCATAAGTTTGAGGTCGGTTGATTGGTATCGCACTCGTCTGGGAGGGTAAACACATTGCCAAGCTCTCGCAGTTTACTATCTATAGAACTTCCCTTCCAAAACGCCTCTACAATTCTGAAGTGAAATACGAACGCATGGCGCATCCCATAAACGACTGATCCATGCCAAATGCTTTTATCCTTTATATTTTAGCTCTTCAACTCTACACTTTGTGCAGACAATCAAATCTTTGGACAAGTAACGCAGATGGCTGAGGCGTTCGACAAGCAACCCGAAGACGGTATGCTTGGTCTAGGATGGCCGGCGCTGGCATACCAAGCCATCACACCTCCGATGTTCAACCTGCTCAATCAGGGGCAACTCGATCAGGTAAGCTCCATACCTTGAAGCTGTTCGCGACTGAACTCAATGAACGCCAGGCGTTAACACCTCTGTCGTGGTAGCCGTGAAATTACTCCAACCCACCCCTTAACGGGGTCTCGACACTTATCGCCAGCAGCTTTGGAGGGTCCCCTTTCATCCGGCTCTTTCCTCCCCGCTCCATTACCCCCTCATCATCATGACTGTTGCTATGGCTCATGTATGAATCATGGACCAAGTGTCACACTCCAACTCCGCCCAACTGATAATTTCACCCATTTCATGCATATATTAGTATGATTAATTTTGAAATCTGTTGTTCGGTGACCTCCTCCCCCCATTCGAACATGACCTCAAACTTTCATCGCCAATGCTCCTTTTGATCCCAAATATGACTGCCCTCGTAGGGCTTGGTACAACGGCTGGTTGACCGTGGTTGTAGGTAAAGTCTGCGGCCATCCACCAATGGGCCCGTTTCAGGCACGCCCCAGTGTGTTTTCCATTAGTAGACGCTAATTTGCCGCGCCCAACTGCTTGCATATTCATTTGAGCGCGATATGCTACCTCAAAAGGCAAAATTGACTGATGCACGAATCACTGAATTATAGCCGTACTTTGTCGTGTATATGCGACATCTTGGCACTCACTCTGCTGTAGATGGTGGACAACTGACCGTTGGTGGTCTTGATCCCGATCACTGCTCGGCCACATACGACACCATTCCGTTGACATCCAAGACTTTCTGGCAGTTCAAAATGTCAAGGTTATGAGAAATTTTCTACAATTACAGCTATCGTTAGTTCTAACCTCCCATGCTGTAACTGCTTACGTATATAGCTTACGCCGGAGTTATTACTGTGTTTCAGCGTCTCCGTTGGATCATACACAGCAGCCCCCGGCACCGGCTGGCAAGCAATCTCCGACACTGCGTCCACGTTCATCGGCGGACCAAAGGCCATAGTAGACAACATTGCGAAGCAGTGAGTTTACGTCACATTTCCCCTGAAAAAGTTAAAGATTCCAAGTGAGCCTCTAATAAGAAAACACGCCTAACTACTTAAAGCTCGGACCGCGCCGTGCATTCTTATATTTTTCAAGTTTTAAGTTTCATTTGAATGCATCTTTGGCCTATACAGCAAATTTAGGGGGTTAGTCTATTCTAGTGCCACTGGTTTCTTTATGGGATTTCGTGTGAGGGATTTTGTAGTGATGGAAATCTGGACTGAGAATTGGGTAGATGATCCTCCGACGTTTCTTGCGCTCGCGGCTCACTAACATGACACCACTGCCGCTCCGATGTCAACCGATACAGCGGCAAACGGGGTCGCCATCTAGGGGACCATTTTAAAGAGTTCCATGACGACGGTCGCAGGAGGTCCAGAGGGAATTTTTCTTAGTCGGAGAGCAAGCACCCCCCCCCCAAGAGGGGTGCGGGACGATGCGTGTCTTACAGAAGCTGTGCCGCACTGGCCTAGCATGACCGTACCCGCGCCGCTCACGCCGTTACACGCCACGCTCTCCGCCGTCGCTCTAGCCGCTTTGGCAGAAGAGAGGCGTTGTCGCTGAAGAGGGCGACATCGATGAGAGTCGCACCAGTGCGAGAAATCAACGGGCAAAGAGGGTTTCCATTTCTTGGGTTCAGGGCCGTTTCTCATGATTTTTTTCTTCATCCCTGCACCACTGATTACCTCTACCTTAATTTCTAATGGACTATCTTTTCATCGTAAATTCCGCGCTTTGATTGAACCTAACTTTGATTTTGGTCGTCCCAGATGTCGGCAATGATTTCGACATTCCGACGGTTTTTAGTTGAAAGATTTACTGGACACAAACATAATTAACTGATGTAGAACTTCTTGGAACTGCCCTTACCCCATATCTCGTCATTGAAATCTCATCTCTTCTAATTCCAATTTCCAGAGTTGGAGCTAAATGGATCGAATCTCTGGGCTCCTATTTCATTGATTGCAATGGTGACCATCCTGACATCGAATTCGGTATTAATGGCAACACCTACAGTATCTCGGCGCAGAACTACCGAATTTCGGTAATCAATACTTCAGAAAAGGTGGTGCGAGCTTGAGGTGATACGGATTCATTGCAGGCAGGAATTGGACTCTGTATGTTTGCTTTCTTCCCGTCAACCGGGGTTTTGGGTGTGCTCTATTCCAGCTTGGATGCTTGGACCACCTCTGATCAGAGAATACTGTCAAATTCATGACATGCAAGCTGGAACTATCGCCATGGCTAAAGCGATCTCTGCATTGAACACTGTAGTAACCGGTTCAACGGTGGAAAACTCAAATCTTTCATGCTGTCCATACAGCAGCTTTATTTGTAAATGTGATCGATGTATATGTGATGAGTAATCTAGTATTCATAATAAATATAAATATTACTTCTTACATTATGTGATGGATCAATTATGTCAGTCGTCAACTGTGATGCATTTGGGTGATTAGGGGGATAATATCGTTATTGCTCTCACACAACCATATAGTAGCTGAACTATCTGGATCTGAACCGTTGGTGTTCCAAGCATATTGCTATTGATTCCTCGGCCATGTTACCTAAGACTGGTGTCAGAGTCCGCGATCTGGGCGGTTCGCTAATTTCGGAGATTTGCCGTCTGGTTTTCGCGATTTTTACGCGAAACCTGCAAACCTGCGACGGATCGCAAAAATTGCAGGTGCCCCATTTGAACATTTGAAACACTGAATATGAAACAAGTGGAATCATGAGCAGTCGTCATTCAGCCATCACTATCAAGCAGAAGTGGCGGCAGGATTGGAGAACACCTTGCAGTATTGATCGGGCACTTGTGATTTCCGTGACCCGTCGCGTGAATCGCGTGAATCGCGAAAATCGCGAAAATCAGCGAAACCTGCGACGGATCGCGGACTCTGACACCAGCCTTACCAGTTTTGGCTGTCGTCCAGTTCACTTGACGCCCAAACATGGTGATTGCCGTGAGTTGGGTGCGGAACTAACAAGGGAGGTCGTTCAGGGTGTGCCAAGCTTTTTCAAAATGGTTTCTTGCATGACATTGGGGCACATATGGGGACCACAGAAGCATGGTTCATTTTTCCTGAACGGCCCTCTGAATACCAGAAAAGGGGTCCCTAGTTCGATTCCTCGTGGTGACAAATTTTTGCATTTCGAGTTGACGTTTCGCGCAAAATGGAGTTAGCATGAATAATTAGTACCAAATTCATGATTAGGACCGTCAGTAACCCTTACAAATAGACTTTGATTGAAAAACTGGTGAAAAGGTGTGACTAGGGACCCCCTTTTCTGGTATTCAGAGGGCCGTTCAGGAAAAATTAACCATGGTTCTGTGGTTCCCGCATGTGCCCCTATATCATGCAAAAGACCGTTTTGAAAAAGCTTGGCACACCCTGAAAGACCTTCCTTGTAAGCTGTTATCCTAAAAAGAAGTAAAGGAGAAGTTACGGCCAACGTCGTTTCTCCTGAAAACCAGATTTCATGGTGCGCAACAAATGGTCACCTCAGTGAAAGATATAACAATTTGACAACACAACTGTCTCCATCAGTGCTCAGTTCCTTGTCCAGGTGGAGCAGCTAACATCGCGGTGAAAGAAACGCTCCAGGCGTGCTCCTGTGAGGCTCCTTATTTCGTAATCTGAAATAAGGTGCTATCGCTCATATCTTATTCTAAGTTATGCCTTATAAGATTGTCACTGCTTATTCCGTATTCGAAAGTCAATCTAGGGAATATTTCTAGGTGCCATAATTACATGCGAAGTCTTTTTGCGGTGTGATAATTATATGCGGACATTCACATGAATAGCCTGATAATGGCACACAGTAAAATAGCACTGCGCATAGAGAGAACATTGGTTCTTGAATACGTATATAAGCTGGACATAAGGCGTTGTGTTTTGTCCTACAATTTACACTCGTCTTCATCCATCAAGCGTCGCAACACAATCGTTAGCTCTTCGTTTCAAAAAAAAAGGGTTCCGAGTTTATTTTCTACTTTTCCAATCACATCTAGTCTTCCTTCGCTTTCTCTCCCCAGGCTTATTCCTACCTACTCACTAGTCTTCATCATTAC
>MU897182.1:0-12049 GCA_036418205.1 Ostertagia ostertagi | reverse complement strand
TTTCATTCCCTCGGCTACGGAACAGTTAGTTAGTGTCTTCGATTAGCAATCAGGAGGTCGTTAAAAGTTAGCCGGAATCGATTTGTTTGCTCTGCATAACATCCCTCGCTGCCTGCTTGTACTTGTTGGTAAACACTGCGGCAAATGGGGCAAAAACGCCGTTAAGTGCAAAGCAGGCATGCCATCGGCCACGTCATCGCAGCCACCCAGCAACGATCGTGTTGCCGCGGCAGCTGCAAAATCTCTGTGGTGTTGCGGCGTTTGCAGAACGATGATCAGTTAAACGCTGGCGCCCTTTTTGCACGTTTACATGCGTCATCGTAGACTTCCAGCAATCGTCAACAATGTTTTTCATCGCGTTGCAATCACATTGGCATCGTGTGTTTTCCGATTCCCTATTTCTCAGTAATATCGATTGGGCAAGTAATTGAGAACTTAAAGGTATCGTACCTGACAGAACGATTACTTCTTTTTCCATATTCGTATATTGTGGAAGGTCAAAGAGAACCGTAAGCAAAGTTTTGCGCGGAAATTCCAAAAACAGGTCTTGGAAAACCTCACCTCTTGGACACCTACTGATAAGAAGAGCGGCCAGGGGGCTCATGGAAAGTTAATCGTGGTGGATGCGCTCACATGGTTTTCGGGATATCTAACATAAAACTCGTCCACTTTACGCAGTCAGCAGTTGTGACAGTTTTACGGAGGGAATTCAAATTAATTACTATCTCCTTGATCATCGGATTATTTTTACCATAACGAATGCTAATTCTCTGTTCCCTCCTGCCACTGCATTCCGAAAGTGCCCCGTGGCGGCGACGGTGTAACGGCCCCTCAGGGCTTCGCCTTGGAGAGCGCAGACGAACAGACGCCGCACCGCCGCGTGCCCCTCCCCCAGCTACGTTAGGACCCAGAACCGTACATGAACAGTGAAATAATTAGCAATCGTCCCGTCCACCTCCAAAACGTACTCTACTGATGACAGGGAACTCTCTGGATTTTGCTTGACACCATGGTGCCGAACGATAATCCGAAGGCATCATTGTTAAGGGGGCACAAATAGAGAGGTGGGAGGCTGTGGGGTGCAAGGGGAAGGGAACGACTTGCAGCCCATTTTCGAGGGACTACCAGGAGCAAAGACAACACATCCAAGTGCTGTAGAAGACCCTATATCTGTTGGCTCCTCTTCTCCTTGACAGATCATTCAGTACGTCCTAGTTGCCGTGTTATGTTACTTTAGACATCGCCTCCGATCCTAAAAAACCTTCCCCATGACGTCGCTCACATACTCTCTACACCACACTATTAGCTCGCCATTAAACCGCCGAAATCCGACAGTTATCTTGAAAGGATCAAACAAGAAACTACTACGTGACACTGCTGCTTTAACGCCGACGCGATCATTGAGCACTGCTCGAGAAATCAGCTGACATCACCACATGATTTGGATTTTTTACCGATACTGCCGCTCATGTGGACTAAGCGACTAAGTCTATCGTTGTGATAGAAAGAATTCCAGCAAAAAGACGTCTGAAAGACAAAAACATGTAGCAGAGAACATTCGTGCAGCTGAGACCTACAGTGATTACTCTTTTATGAACCCGCTTCTAATTGAAGCGAACCCTAGAAGTGAAAAGGAATATATTGAATATGAACGAAAAATGACTCTTGCAGTTCCCAAATAACTGTTGCCCGCAATTTCGAAGACTGGTAGCAATAGCCCCGGTAGTGTCAAGGAAGCACGACCTCTCAATTCACCTTACTTTTTACCTTGGCCATTCCACTGGGTCATCCCTTGTCTCCCTGTGACACACATGTGGACCACATGTACACCCTTCAGGGTCGACCAGTTTAGGACGGAGCTTGTGTTGAAAAAGGTTCACATTAGCAACCAGTCGGGGTAAAGGAGGTCTGTGGTGCAGGGACGAAGAGAAAACGATGAGAAACGGCCCAGAGCCCAAGGAATGGGAACCCTTCCTTGCCCATTGATTGCCGCGTTGAAGCGACTCTCATCTCTGCTGCCCTCTTCAACGCTAACGCTCTTTCTTTCTTTCTTTCTCTCTTCTTTCTGCTAAACGGCTAAAGTCAGACGGCAAGGGTGTGAGCGCGCAGCGGCGTGAGCAACGCGGGTAAGGCTCTAGGCGCTGGGGCCATCTCTTTGCTAGAGAAGGCGCGCACCGCGCAACTCAATGGGCCCACTCCTTTCCGAGTTGGTATATTTCTCCCTTCTTTGATTGAGATGGTGGCGCCTTCGCAAAAAGTTGCAATATTGGTCGTCTGGATTGCGCTGCGGCCTGAGCTGCGACTGCGAACTGCACGTACCGTCTGTCTTTTCAGAGCAATCTGATGGTCTGCCTAGCTGTCCACCAAAAAACTATCTGGGTTTGGAATACTGATGAGAAAGTTTTGAGTCAGTTCCCATATCTCATGCTTTTACGAAAGGAGCGAACCTCTGCGACGTTGGACTTGTCACCGACTACTTCGTGTGGTATTCGGATCAAAAAGAAATCAGCGATTTCATTGAATCAGCGTACACTGCCAGGGAAGAGTTTATGTGAAAGTTCCCATGGTCGAGGGATCGAGAAATAGTGCTCTGAGTGAGAAATCGCTAATACAAGCGTAGAGTAACTGCGCATGATACACTCTTCAATCCCGTTCTTTGTCACGGAGCCAGCCCCTAAAACAATTTCAATGGAGACAGCCAAATCGTGAACCTCGCAGTTGTGATTATACGATACAAAAATGTAAAAAGGGCGGTCTGCAATGTTTGGAAGAAGACAGAAGCGGTCGGCTAGTCAATTGACTAGGACATCCTGGGCAGCTGGTACAACATACTTCTATTCTTCTACAGATTTTAGCAAGTTGTATATTAAGCCTGGGGAAAAGTTGTAAACGCGCAAAGATCACCGGTAACTATAAAATCTGAGATTATCGAGTCTCAATCACGGATACGTTTTTGCGGACATTGCGACTACACGAATCGCCCACCGTGCGCGTGGTCACTACAGCTGCTGCCATTACATGGATCAATCTCAAAGGAAAAGGAAGTCACAAATAGGTTTTGGAACCTTACCTTTCATTAATGCAGTGCTGATGTACACATGCAGTATCAAGCGGCTCTATTTTCCACGCCCTTGGTCCGTAGATCGAAACCCGGATGGAACCTTGCTCAGACAAACCAAACCTACCATCCCTCCGCGGTCAGCTTGGTAGAATAACTGTTTGGGAGAGTAGAAAACATTTACTTGTACCTTGGCTAGCTTCAGAAAGTTATTGTACACACCATATCGCTTCTGAGTGAGAGTGGAATGCGCGGCGCATCCCGAAAAGGGGTTGATCGTCTCGGCTTTAGCGATCATCCTTTCACTTCACATTTGACATGTGAAGATAAGAAACGCAATTACTCTCATGGAGCGAGCCGTTCCCGGACGTCCTCCGAAGGGCACTCGCACAACGAGGAAAACTCGCTATCGATCCCTGCCGAAGGCAACAGCGATTTCTTTCCTGTTGTCCGGATTGTGTGTTGGTGTTTTGTGTTGTTGCCAATGTCGGCGTGGACAGCCGTTCAGAGAGCACCACGCAAGTTACGCGGCGACGGGAACTCCTGCACGTCAAAGCTTCCGCGTTTCATTCACTCACTCACTGCATTTCCCTTAATGCATCATAAAACCACTAAACACGATATCTGTAAACAGATGAAAATACTCGCTGTAATCGTTAATGCTTCACCAATTTGACAACAAGGAAGTAATTAGAGCCAGACAGCATGAGCACGCCTCAAAAGTCGTGCATGACGTCCTGTCTACAGAAGAAAATACCTCTCTTTTGCTGCTGGAATGACTCTTTTTGAAGAACGTTTTAGTGCAAAATTAGTATGGGTGGCATGCTTGATTTTAGAATACGGCAGGTGCGCAATGTACGCAATAACGTCACCAAACGCTATGCTATACGAAGTTATTACGAAAAACCTTAGAAGGCGAGGAATTTCCCAGAGTTTAGCGCAATTTCATCCCGACCTTTCCCCGCTCCCAAGTCCCGTCGCACTGCGCAAGCATCCATTCCACTGGCCTAGACCAGAGAGAGACGAGCCGATTCGCAAAATGGCAAGATGACACGACGCTCATAAACAGCAATTGCTACACCTACCGTATTTAAAATCTAGCGATACTACCAACTAGATTTTGGGCCAACCAGAAGACTAAACATAAAGAACTGAGGATCTACCTGCGAGATGGAGCTAGCTAGATCAGTGTTTAGGGAGCGGAGGGGACGACTACAGGGGACGCAAGCGGAAGATGTGAATAGAATCTAATTTTCAAGGAATTTCAGGAACATCTACCATTTTTGTACATAAATCCCGCCTCCTTCACCCTCCTCTCGCCCAGATGGATTTTTTTGTGGAAATTGCTGACATATGGAGGGAGACAGAAACAGGTAAGACAGCTGTGAAGTAATAATGTGGTAACTGAAGGTCGTAGGGGTCGTATTTGAGACATAACTTGACAGGTTCAATGCGCTTGATGTTGTTCGACATTATCCAAGAGCTGTAAGCCCCTCATGGAAGCCATTGTTCTTATTTCAGATTTGCTCATTTGTTGTACACGAATCCTCTCGTTATTGTTTGGAACACTTCTAACTTTGGATTTTCTTTTGAATGAGCCACTGATTGTAACCCCTTATTCCTATTCCGATTTTGAAAGAGAACGTGAAACAACTCGAAACGTGCTAGCCATAAGCCTTCAGAAAAGATCGTATTATGAGGCAATTTGAAGGGGGGGGCAAATTAGCAATCAGGGGCCTGATTCTATCGAAGCACGGGGATACACGGCTGTATCATCTGCAACCGACCTTCATCATGCATCTACTTGGCGGATAACTGCGAAACAGATTAAGATGAAGATGTAAAAAAAAGAGCCGGTCCCAGTACTCAATTTTCGTCCAATTGCAGGATTCAACCTTTCGGAATTGACCTTTGAAAACGAGAAGCGTGTACTCTCTTACTTCAGAGCCCTGCCCTGCCTACTGCACCAGGACTGAGAACCGAGAAACCAGTCTCCAAAAAAGCTCTGCATATCCCATGGGTCTCAGAGCAGCTCTATCGCAGTTGGTTTTTTAGGTGTTAAGAGGAAGCTCCTATAATTTGCAGTACTAATCCGACTAGCTCGTAACTGTGAAAATCCAAAAATTGGCATTTTATATGGAAACACCAAAGGAAGGTGATTTGTCTTTGGAAGGCTTAACAGCCTTCATTAATGTCACTATTTTAGAGGCAATTTACTTTTAATTATAGAGCATATTTTTCAATATTCTGCTCTACCGAATGAATATTTTTAATGTACAACAATTTTGTGAAACGTTGAGATCGTAATAACACACTTGAACCGCAAACTTCAGGCACAACTTCTTATTGCTAGGCATTTGTCGTGTGCGACTGTACATTTTACTTAGTGAACAAAAATCAAGTAGAAAGTTCACACCTGAACATCATTGCGACTGAGTCACCAGTTTTTGCCGACACATAGAACGCTTTGAGGTCGTGCTGTTTGGCGAAGGCACAATGTGCGTCCACTGACACTTTCCGTAAACGTTCCTCGTCCACTTTGTTGCCGACAACAACAATTTGTGGTGGCTATAATATTTAATATTAGCTATTTGTGTACAGGGCGGAAGTGGTGTAGTGGCAAGTGGCGCGCTTACCACGCGAGCGGTCCGGGGATCAAATCCTGGGTCGTGAGTCGCCCGGGCCAACCAAGCCTTCCATCCCTCCGGGGTCGGTTAATTGTGACATCGGCTGGCCCCCGCAAGTCATTGTATAGGCCACATCGCATTCAAACGCCACTACGAATGTACAAATGGAAGTAGAATGCGTGCCGCATCCCAAAAGGGATTGATCAACGGCAAATGCTTTATCCTTTTACCCTTTTATTTGTTACACCTCATTACAACCACAAACACCTCTGGGGAATTTGGAAAGCACTAAAGAAATCATTTGGAAAAAAATAAAACAGAAATTACGTCCGGGAATCACAGATTCAAACCATCATGCCTTAGAACAGAAGATCACATAAGGGAAGTAGGAAAACCGGAAAACCGAAACTAGTTCCCGAAAAGCAATGTTCCTGCCATGGGGGGGGGGGAGAAATCCCTCAGAGTGCGCTATGTACACCAGCTTAAGGTGTAATCACAAAATGTAAGCGCACATTGGCCAAAAGCGAATACAGAGTTTCCTAGGTGTACTGTAGGATAAAATCCGCCTAAATACCCAGATATTCCACCGAGGTAAGCAAAACCAGCCCTTTTTGGAGAGGGGACCCGTCCTCTCTCTTTGAAGCTTAGTTCTGAGGTAAGCACCAAATTGTGGCGGTTCTAAGGACCGAGTTGAAGTGGTCCGTCCACCGTCGGGGACTCCATCCCCTCCCCAACATTCAGCATACGGTCCCAGCCGAAGCGCCAAAAGGGCTGGTTTGCTTACGTCCTATCATCAACTTCCGACTTTCGCAGCAAATGCTTCACCTAGACCGAGATAAAAACACTGACTTGAACATTGCTTATTCTTCACAAGCGTTACTGAATCTATGTGTGCCAGATCGCATTCAAATTGTTCCAGCATTCTGGACCTAAGTCAACGGCGTGGCGCATCCCAAAAATAGTGGTCAATGCTGGATGTTTCATACCTTTCCACACTAGTCGAATAGGATGGACTGATTTAACGCGTATGCGATTCTTAATCATTTCAAACTCCTGGCGCATCCTTTCCTCTACCCGAACCTACTATAGCGAAGTTGTTGAATTCATGACGCATGTTTGGCCGCCACTCAAAACTCACCAAACAACCGCTCTTGATTAGACACACGGCGCAAAAAGTCCACCGACTCAGTCGCCTCCTTCCGCTTCGTCTCCGCGTCAGCTCGATCGTCCCCTCTACCTCCGTACGTAACGTTACCGCAGGACCGGCCGCATTGCCAACAATATAACACCTGGCCACAGCTAAACAACACAGGCGCAGACACGCAGGGCATGCCGTGCAAATAATGGCGGCGATGGATGATGCCCGGTGACGTTAGCGACGCAATGCAACAATTCACCTACAGGAACCATCCATTGTGATCGTCAATCTTTAAATTATCTTCTGTTGTTATGAAAACCCGATAAAATACGCCGTGCACCTGCTACTATTCAGAATTGTAGGGGTGTTTCAATGCTCTATACAATTACCAGCTCAAGTCCCTGAGGCAACAAGAAGCTGTAAGCCTGCTCAGTTTTTAGAGGGGCTTTCGGACCAAATAACGACAATAAGGGATGGGAAACTTTTGGCAAGAGTGGGCAAGCAAAAGTAAAGTGTGGCGCCTCTAACTTCTGCGCTACTTCCACACTGAACCATTTTATCGTGAACGCCGTCGAACTCGGGTTCGAATCAGCTGTTTGTGCTGATTTTCAGAACTAACACAGAAAAGGCCTGATTAGCTCAATCAGATAGTCATCGTGAGCTCATCTTGGAATTGAGTTGAGGGCCCTTGTGGTGCACTAATATCGTTTCTCGAAGCAATTTAATATTCCTTCACCTCATTAGCCAGTGTAATGTACTTTTTGCTGCTATTTATAAATTACGCTTCGAATTGTTTTTTTAAGAAGGTTCAGCCTTTCGGGTCATCCAGGGTAGACAAAACAGAAACCGGAAACGGAAACTCAAAAAGCTTCCACTTCAACAAATAGTTGATGAGACTGGGAAACAATGAATCACTGTTCAATAAGGACATAGCAATTATATTCGAATCTTCTTCGAACAGTTTCGAGGCGAGGTAGTCTCTGGAGCAGGGTCAGTCCTATCGTTGTTACTTTTTTTTACTTTTTCAAAAATTTTTACGACCCCGACCCCCCTCCCCCAAGGTGGACTTGGTACGACCCCCTTTCGACCCTCAACCACCATATTCCTCTCTATAGTATTTAACTTCCTGGTACCACTCAACCCTCAAAACTCCGCCCACTTTTTCCTCCAAAAATGCCGTCGAGCGGGGGAGGGGATGAAGAAGATGCCTTGATACCTCGGACGCTTCACAAAAGCTGCATTCCATTCCTGGCCTGAGCGGATCCTACAGGCTTGGATCCGAGCACTTTACAATACATTTAGTAAAGTGGATTGATATTCACATAAACGCCACACCATGCTCACCGCCTCGATGTGAACGGTTGCCACTGCTGCTAAGGAGGTGGCTGAAACTCCTCAAAATTGTCTCGCACCATGGCAGCTGATGGCCTCCAACGTAAGTCTCGTTGTAAAGTGTTTCATGGCTCAGTAGATCTTCCAAATGGCACTGCAAGCCACGGCCTTGTTCTTTTGAGACGCATGCCAACACATTGTTAGTGTAACTCAATGACAGTTGAGAAATAAGGAAACGACTCCGCCATTTTCAACGATCCTTTCAAGTAACATTCTACGACAGCACAGAGGTGAAAAATGCTGCGGTACCAAAAAAATCAATAGAATCAATCAAATCAATCAGGAGTGATTAAGAGCTTAGAAAAATCGAAGACGTCTCGCGAGCGCGCACGGTTTTCGTAATTTTTCCCCAGCCTTCACAAAATTGAGTCCGCGCTGAAATCCCAGTCTTCCTTCTTGTAGTGTCTTCGACCAATACCTAGCCTGTTCTATGATGTTGCCTAAAGGAATACGCTGCAAAGACTGTCTTCAGACAAATTGGATCAAAATATAATCAACTCACTATCTCCGCTACGATAACTACTGGGCCTCTATTGATGGCACAGAACCTTTTCAAAAGCTGGCAACATGTGCCTGCCAACAGCGATTCTTGGCCCCTCACAGATGGGCTATTACTCCTTCTCATAGCTCCCCGTTCCTCACCGGTCGTCAAAGAAGAAAACAGAATGCTTGCTGCACAAAACCAGCTAACCACTTAACGCACAACGATCTCATTTCAGTGGCATACCTCAAGTTAACTGAAGCCATATTGCCCATACAAACCTAACTACTACCTCTACATATAACTTACTGGCAGTATCAAAACTCTAAACAAAACACGGCCATCGAGACAAACATCCACGGTAACTATCCCCCCCCTAGGCCTGATGTCACTAATTGGTCGCGAACCCAGTGAACCAAAAATTACAATACCGCTACTAATTTTTGTTCAATCGACGGTTTGCGACGGTCGGAAACCGTCGCAAACCGTCGGCTCGCCATAACTCTTTAAAAAATGGTTCGCTCGACCTGCAGTTTATACCATCTGATAGCTCTGCTCGAGATCTACAAGATGGTTAAATTCAATTTCTGAAAGAGCTCCATCTAGGATTGCGCCATGCACTCGACCTCCATCCCGAGAAGTAATGAATATACTTTGTATGTGATGCGCATATAAGTCCTCCTATGCAGCCTGATCATCCCACAGAAACATGGATCTCAACACCCTCAGAATACGCCACGTACCCAACCGGTCCACCATATGGTGAGACTGATGAATGTTTTTTTTTCGAATTTCACGATCTTTACTTCGTTTAGAGTGCTAATTGGCTAACCGTGCGCTGATCAACCCATTCTTCCACTCCAAATGAGAATCTTCGAACAGTTTCCAGCAGTAGTAGTAGACCTATTATGTGACATTCCCCACATTTAGAGGAGATGATTTGCGGAAACCTGAGAAGATAGCCAGGAATCTCTCCACTGACGTAGACTCCAGTTACTTCTCTGTAGGATTGATGTAGAATATTTGGTCACGGGTAAGCGCTCCGTCCGTGGTGTGGCCCCAAACATCACTCTCCGTCATGCCCTAAAATGAAAATCAGATTTTTTGCATTTCCAGATGAACTCGCAGACCTGAGATGTGCCCCATTGGATTCCCCGTGAAAAATGCTATCGAATGATATGCATTACTCCTCCCAGTTGAAACTTTGGTTTTTCACCGTTTTCAGCCTTCCCCTATTGCCGATTGGCATCATTATTCCACTATTACTATCCCAAAATCTCAAAGTTTCATTTTTCGTCGAAACTTTGCCTATTGGGGTAATTCGATGCCCTGATTACGAATATGACATTCATTCTCGTAGTGGGGCCCCAAACATCACACCTCGCCCCATTTTTTGCGACATGTTCCATGTTTAGAGCAGATGTTATGTAGAAAGCTGTGAAGGCAGCGACGAATTTCCTTTACTGTCGTAGACTACGGTCACTTGTCTGTAGGAATTACATAGAAACCTTGGTGGCAGGTGAGTCTTCCTTCCGTAGTGTGACCCCAAACATCACACCTCGTCATGCCCTTGCGATATGATCAGATTTTTTTTGGTTCTCCAGATGAACATAGAAGACTGAGATGTGCACCATTCAATTCCCCATAAAAAATACTGTCGAACGGTATACAACTCACTTTCTGGAGAACATCTAGTTTACCTGCCACTAGATCCATTTTGTGACATTTCCAATTTTCGAAGGGATGTTTTGAGGAAATTCGAGAAGGGAGGGACGAACTCTCTTCCCTATCGTAGAGTAAGTTTACTTGTATGTTGGAAAAAGATGATACACTCGGGCTTGAGCGAGTGTTTCTTCCCTGGTGTGGCCTCAAACATCGCTCTCCGTCATGCCCTGAAATAAAAACCAGATTTTTTGGTCTCCCAGGTGGCTCTACGGATCTGTGGTGTACACCGTTCGATTCTCCATGCAAAATGCTATCGAACGATATACATCTCAGTTCCCACTTGAAACTTTCGTTTTTCACCGTTTTCGGCCTTTTCCTTATCGCCGATCGCCTTCCTCAGCCCTGGCCACCCACGTGCTATTCACGTGCGCGGTGCGTGGTGACTTTCCCACGCACTTTCGACACGCATAGCGGTGTATCGATCGGGCTGCCCGCCAGCTACCGAGAAAGGCCATCGGCTGTCACGTGAGCTCTCACGCTCCGCGCACGTGAATAGCACGTGGGTGGCCAGGGCTGAGGAAGGCGATCGGCGATAAGGAAAAGGCCGAAAACGGTGAAAAACGAAAGTTTCAAGTGGGAACTGAGATGTATATCGTTCGATAGCATTTTGCATGGAGAATCGAATGGTGTACACCACAGCTCCGTAGAGCCACCTGGAAGACCAAAAAATCTGGTTTTTATTTCAGGGCATGACGGAGAGCGATGTTTGAGGCCACACCAGGGAAGAAACACTCGCTCAAGCCCGAGTGTATCATCTTTTTCCAACATACAAGTAAACTTACTCTACGATAGGGAAGAGAGTTCGTCCCTCCCTTCTCGAATTTCCTCAAAACATCCCTTCGAAAATTGGGAAATGTCACAAAATGGATCTAGTGGCAGGTAAACTAGATGTTCTCCAAAAGTGAGTTGTATACCGTTCGACAGTATTTTTATGGGGAATTGAATGGTGCACATCTCAGTCTTCTATGTTCATCTGGAGAACCAAAAAAATCTGATCATATCGCAAGGGCATGACGAGGTGTGATGTTTGGGGTCGCACTACGGAAGGAAGACTCACCTGCCACCAAGGTTTCTATGTAATTCCTACAGACAAGTAACCGTAGTCTACGTCAGTAAAGGAAATTTGTCGCTGCCTTCACAGCTTTCTACATAACAGCTGCTCTAAACATGGAACAAAAAAAAGTTGAAGTTGTCGCAAAAAATGGGGCGAGGTGTGATGTTTGGGGCCCCACTACGAGAATGAATGTCATATTCGTAATCAGGGCATCGAATTACCCCAATAGGCAAAGTTTCGACGAAAAATGAAACTTTGAGATTTTGGGATAGTAATAGTGGAATAATGATGCGCAATTGGCAATAGGGGAAGGCTGAAAACGGTGAAAAACCAAAGTTTCAACTGGGAGGAGTAATGTATATCATTCGATAGCATTTTTCACGGGGAATCCAATGGGGCACATCTCAGGTCTGCGAGTTCATCTGGAAATGCAAAAAATCTGATTTTTATTTTAGGGCATGACGGAGAGTGATGTTTGGGGCCACACCACGGACGGAGCGCTTACCCGTGACCAAATATTCTACCTCTTTCCTACAGACAAGTGACCGGAGTCCACGTCGGTGGAGAGAATTTC
>MU897176.1:0-12812 GCA_036418205.1 Ostertagia ostertagi | reverse complement strand
AATCGAGCGATTCGCTGGCCGCGACGCGACGCGACCGCGGACGTCAGCGCCGCTCAATTCGCAAAGTATGTATGACATCGGTTCGGCTTTGGGCTGTAATGAACAATCAAGCATGAGCGAGTGTCTTTTGGAGGCAGTTTTCCCTATTCAATCGCATGAATACTTGTTGATTTCCTTTTTTTCGCTTGAGGTAATTTGCCGCACCCTGTAGAAACATATTTGACTTGGCCATCTTGTACATACCCTGTATTTCGGAAAACGAAAAGAGCGTCGACTGCAGAAGGTCGTCGTCACTTGTGGTGTGTGTTCTGCATTCAACGCGCTCCTGGTTTCTGAAGCAGAATGTAAGTGGAAATCGTGCTCAGGCTTAGCGAAGCGCTGATCCGGCCGCGACTAATTGCTAAAGTTGAGCGAGAGTTAGAGATAGCTTCGAGAACTGATGAAAGGTACAAGGTTTGTGCATGTGTGAACCAGAGAAACCATAATTCCTGAGTGACGTCGGAACAACGGCTGGGACAGCTCATGAATAACGCTGGACATAGGGAAAATTAAATTGTGCACCCAATTTGAACCTCAAACCTCAGAGGCATTTGAATGTGCCTGCCTCCGCACTGATTGGTAGGCCCAAGTGCTGTTCGGGGAGGTAAGCAAACCAGCCCTTTTGGCGTTTCGGCTGGGACCGTATGCTGAATGTTGGGGAGGGGATGGGGTCCCCAACGGTCGACGGTTTACTTCAACTCGGTTGGTACGATAGGAGAGTACTGACGCAAGTGGTGCAGCTGGTCCAGCAGCTCCGCCAGAAGGGCTGGTTTGCTCACCCCAGGACTAAGGGGAGGGGACGGACCCGTCCTCTCTTTAAGGCTTAGTTCTGAGGTAAGCACCAAATTGTGGCGGTTCTAAGGACCGAGTTGAAGTGGTCCGTCCACCGTCGGGGACTCCATCCCCTCCCCAACATTCAGCATACGGTCCCAGCCGAAGCGCCAAAAGGGCTGGTTTGCTTACGTCCTGTTCGGGTAAGCGTTTCGTCCTACCAGTAGTCAACAAGAAAGAAAACAAATTTATCTCTGCGGATAACTCAATAAGGGTGATGTTGTGGCAAGAGGAACCGTGGGTTCAAGAGTTCATACCACTGCACAGATCCTGTCTAGAGATCAAATCTCTACAGCTAAGTAGCTGTTGAAAAAGTCTGCGCTCATGAGGTATAATCTATGTCCACCTTTGTAAACCTGAATCGCTCCTTACTTGACCGCTCGAATTCACTGCAATACTGATTTTGATATTGATATTTATCATCGGATCACGTGGAAATTGCGCCTTTGTTGGATATCGCGCCCTGAATGAATCATTCACGCGGAACACTAGCGCCTGAGAACCATCGACGTTCCCTTGAACAATGCTCTTCTCAGTATCTTGACCTTGACAGCCCATCGTTGACGAGTCACAGGAGCGAATTCAAAGGAAAAGCTTCGTAATGGATATTTCGGAAAGATATTGTATTTGAACCTTAACTACAAATATGCAGATCTTGGCTCAAACAACACTACTGAAATCTATCCTTTCAACTTTTGAAAACTCGAGGGAGGGGGGTCAAATTTTTGGAAGCTGAAAGAGTTGTTGTTGAAGAAGAGGGTGAGTTTTTAACGGGCTTCTCGAGGATTTTTGGGCTAATACTCTTAGACGAGGCATAAAGTGGATGAAACCGAAGCATTTGTCGTTTTTTGACTCAGCTATCACCCCCGCCCTCCGCACCCTCCCTGCTCGACAGACATTTAGGAGGAAATCGTAGGAGGAGTTTAAGGGTAATGGAGTGTTTAGTGGTACTTGAACCAAATGCTATAGAATCAGCCATGGTGGTGAACGGCATGCCCTTTTATAGTCTGTTCTACATGCCCGCTCCCTGAGCGTTGTCTACTCCAAATATTGGCAGTGGCCTTCTGTTGGTTAGGGTGAAGGTGGGGAGAGGGTAAGAAAAGGATGGGGGGTGTGAGGGGGTGAGTTCAATCCCATATACGAAGTTATTATGAAAAACGTGAATCTACTCTAACACGATGTGTACATAAGTATCGAATTTTGCAAAAGGCGAAGGAACTTTCCCTCCCTCAAGGTAACACACCAGGTAGCCGGTTCAACATAAGATATTTAACCATGGGAGCATCGGTTAACCTCTCGAGTCTATGCGCTTCACATCAATGTCCTCTAACGGCTGGACTTGAGAGTCGGCATGCATGGGGCGCATCCGGAATGAGCAAACAAAAGATTCGCCTTAGTTTTTTTACCTCGCCTTGAGACGGTAAGAACTGAATAGAGACGGATCGAACTGGAGCAGACCGTTACTCACCTATTTTCTACGTATTTAGAGCTCTCCTTCCCCCCAGTTCCCCTTTCGGCTTTGCTTACCCTTCATAATGACTATGCCCTCCTACAGTCTGTTTCTGGCACGTTCTCACGGAGAACGCGTTCACATGGTTGACAACGACGGGGGAAATTAGCGCCAATTGAGCGTGAGCATCCATGCCGAACACGTTTTTCATGGTACCGACAAAGAGTTGGAATGGCAACGTCAATAAATCGAAAAACTATAATCAGCGAGCGATGAGGGAACTCTATCACCAGGTTCAGAATACGGAAATCGGAACTGTTTATATGTAGAAAGCGTAATGGACGCTTTATGTGACGCATAAGATTCGTATCCTTATTCAGAATTCGCCACGCGTTCGACCTCCACGGAATCGTGAAGAAGTGTAAACGCGTTTGTTAATCCAACCCTTCACGGTGGTCAGTCTCGGTTGGGTGGTGATGCTTTGTTTCTCTCAGACAACTCTGCTACTAACTCAAAGGTGCGACGGATGGTGTGCATTGTTGCCTTTCATTAAATTGTGCCTCAATATCTCAGAGATTCAGGGATACTGAATTTAATTAAGATAAGTTGAGAGGAATAGGAAAAACGGACGTTTCCGCGGACTTATGCTCAGGGTCAACCGTCACGTTGGACCAATTTCGAAAATTTTACGACCCCCTCCCCCTTCTAGAGGGCCTCGATACGACCCCCCCTTCAGGGTTAACCCTTCACGACCATCCTCCACCACCCTCGCCTGCCATCGCCATCATGGGAGCGATTCATTCTAATAACATCTGATTTCTAAACCTAACCATAGGACCACTCGACGCAGCCCAACCCCGCCCAATTTTCCCTCCAAATTTGCCGTCGAGCGGGGAATATATATCGAATGTGAAACGGCAAAATTTTCCCACTCAAAATTCAAAATCCCAGCCACCCAACAACCTACCTTCCCTCCCTTCCATGAAAAAATCATTCCTTCCCTTACGGCACTGACGTAAAGGAAAAAAGGATAAAGCATTTGCCGTTGATCAATCCCTTTTTGGGATGCGGCACGCATTCTACTTCCATTTGTACATTCGTAGTGGCGTTTGAATGCGATGTGGCCTATACAATGACTTGCGGGGGCCAGCCGATGTTCAAGTCAGTGTTTTTATCCTCCCAGACAAGTCTGGTACCAATTAACCGACCCCGGAGGGATGGAAGGCTTGGTTGGCCCGGGCGACTCACGACCCAGGATTTGATCCCGGACCGCTCGCGTGGTAAGCGCTGCCACTTCAGGGTCAAGCGTGCGTTGAGGAATCCTCGACACGTCACAGGGGGGGGGGTCGTATTGGCCCGCTGGGAGGAAGAGATCGGGCCGGATTGATGCAGTAGGATCATCACCGTCGGAGGACAAACATCAAGGGTCGATGCCAGGCCAGAGGATTTCCAATAACAATGTCATTCTGCCCACATTCGTGATTCAGAGATGTCCGCTTAGCAATTCTTAGTTACTTGTCCTCTGACGGTGATGATCCTGGTTTTGTCACCATACAAGTTAAACAATTCGAAATAATTCGCACTTTTTCCAAATTGGTTGCGCGCGCTTCAGCTACGGCTCTCTGAAGAAAGAATCTCAATTCAGGAAAAACTAAGAGGATTCTGAAAGGATCCGTGTGAAATTACAGGAGGAGTACACCATTCAAAAAGAAACACAGTCTTCAGCGTCAAATTCTTAAGCACGTAACCCTTAAAGTTGAGATACACTAAACTATTTTACACTTCTTGGAAGAGAGAAGCAGGAGCATTTCGAATCTGCCCCTACTTTAGTATGTAATCGCCTCTGAAAGGAGCTATAGCCGTTGAAATAGGGCCAATGCAGCAAAAAAGTACCTTTCGGCGGTACTCGGGCAGAAATCCTCAACGTGGCCATTTTTTAAATACTGAACGTATTTAGCAGTTTCTAACAACCTTTAGAATAGAGCAAATCTTCTAGTTTATGATGACGTATTAACTTTCCAGATTGGATGAGTTTGAACGGAGTTATGGCTTTGGAAAGCGTAAAACTCGCACTCATCACAAATTTTCCTCGTTAATTTTGCAAAAATCCTCAACGTGGCCATTTTTTGAGTACTGGACGTATGAAGCTGCTTTAGCAACCGTTTGATAGAGAAAATCTTCTAGTTTTGTCTGCCATATTAACTTTTCGAATTTGACGAAAATGAAGCAAGTTATTGCTTCGGAAAGTGTAAAAACTCGTGCTCATCTCGAATTTTCCTCGTTAATTGATCTAAATTTGTTATTTCTTATAATTTTTGTAATTTCAATACTGATTAGAAAAAGCTCTTCACAAAACTCCCAAATCTGCTTTCAGATTGAAAATTCGTCATATTTGAAGAAAGTTATAATCATTTGAATATTTGTTCAAATTTCAATAGTAGTAATAAGCTGCTCCACGGTCAACGCCAAAGATCAGTCAGCACACAGCTGGCTAAGGCGGTTACAAGGCTTTTATCAATTGAAAGGGGGACGTTTAAATTGAGAACCATGATCTGTGTAGTACTAGAATTTGGTAAGTGTTATGAAGGAAATAAATAGAGAAGAGATGTTGTCATAGTATGCCATTTTTAGTGACTAGTTTGTCGTTTTTGCTCCTTTTCTCGTTTGCTCGTTTGGTAGGCTCATCATTAATGATCATTCTTTGACTTTTTCACTTTTTTAGTTCCTATAAGAATTTTTTGGTGGACGGTGGGGTTGCAGGGGCTCTTTTGAACATTTTGGGTGAGAATTAAACAACCTTTTCATAGCTCTGTTTTTGAAAAGGGTCGTTTCATGGACTTCGGCCTCTGGGGGAGGGAGGGGGGGGGGTCGTATTTCCAAATTTTCCTCGACGGTTCGCTTGACCCTGGTCCCACTGACGCTACGCCACTTCCGCCGGTCACTCCACTTACGCTACTCGCGAAATCCCCCCTCTTTTCCACCACCCCCCCCCCAAATTGCGCCTCTACACCCCCTCGTGACGTTTGTCCAACGGACGGTTGACCCTGCTTATGCATACAGACTCATAGGCGGTGAAACTACAAGTCTTTGGCCATATTGAATTGGGTATCTACTGGATACTTCACTTGTTGTTAGAACGTATGGAATGGCATTATAACGCTATTCTCTCCATTTTTTGCAGGTTCAACTCATCTCTTCACTTTGGCCCCTGCCTAGGAGGGAGAGGAATTTCAAAGAAAATGAAAACTGCTTACACTTAGAACTCTCTCCCCATCCTCTCAGAATCTTACCCCTACTATTGATTCCAATGAGTTTAGGTTATTCCGCACCGTATCCAAGGATTGGCTTCCTACTCTCCTCCCTCCCCTTGCTCGGTTTTCCACTCTAAGCCATTTTAGGGTTGCCCTAACTTCGCTCGACATGAAAACCCAGCTTCAGCTGTAGCTACAACACAATAAATACCAAAACAGTGCGTGTGTTTTACTCGATCTCTACACTTAGCCTCTGATCACTAACTGTGGTATCTGATCAGATGTGAAGACGGTAGATCAAATCAATGATCGATGGGCACTTGTTCACGATGTCACGCCAGGCGCACTCGCCTCCATAGACAGTCTTCGCTCCTTCGACAGTGTGCGGCTTTCGTCTAGGTAATTTTGCGCTTTGATTTTATGTAAAATAAATACCGTTTGTCCTCAACGCGAAAGCCTTGACCAAAGTACGAGAAGTGTCTTAACTGGCGCTAATGTTGACTCGAGGGGGCCAGTCAAGGCTGCTGGGTCCGCACGCAGGCCGAGTGCGCGCAACAGGAAATTCCGAATACGATTCCCCTTCTCACGACATTCCTAAAAAGGCTTCTCCACGCCATGTAAAATGAAATCTGCTCCAACACCCCCAAACCCCCCTGACATGTGGCCGCACTCACCACACTGAAGAACTCCCAAATTGGCGTTATAACACGAAATTATTCCTGTGAAAGACCCGAACACGGACCGTCGCGAAAAAAGGCGACATGGCGCCCCCGCCGAGGCACTCAAGCCGGGTGCTAACTTAGTTGGGGGGGCACGCGGCGGCGCGGCAGTCTGCTCACCTGGGCTCTCTCGAGCGAGACAGTGTAAACTCGAACATTCCAGCTTTTCACGCATGTCAAGTGACTGCCCCCACCCCCCAACCCCCTAGGCTGGCCTACACTCCCCCTGGCCCACGGATTTCCGAACATGCCAGGCGAGCAGACTGCCGCGCCGCCGCGTGCCCCCCCCCCAACTAAGTTAGCACCCAAAGTACTTTTCAGGATGTGTGACAACGGCAGATACCATGATTTTTAATCCAATGAATGTGTCCAATGAATGTCAATGTTGAGTCCAATGAATGGGAATCAACCAAGCGAGCTCTAAACTGTGGCACCAGAATGCTTTGTAAGATGGAGTAGTGGATGAGAATTTTTTGTGGGTAGGCTTCGTTTTTTCTTTTTTTTTGGCGCTATCGCAAGAAGAATGAGGGAAACTTCTAAGCTTGAGCCTGTGAAAGAGCCCGAACTTCGGGGAAATGAAAGTTACAGGCACACCTTGGTGTTTCTCCTCTCCTGTCCTACTCCCGTTTTCGAACAAAGAAGGGACATTTTACATGGTTTCCATATGCTTTGCCACTATAATGCTCCTGTATCTTGGGATAGCGCCTATTTTATATTTTGTATCGTTTTTTTTTCATAGTTTTCTCGTGTCGACCAATCATTTGTGTGCAAATTAAGAGTTGTATTCCACTAGGTACTGGCGTATGGGTAATAGGGATGGTAACACATTCCTAAATAAAATAGTTTGTTGTAATCCTTTGGCTCCCCCACTTTCTTCACGATTTGGGGCGCGGCCGCGGCAAACCCGCGGCGTTCGCGGCCGAGTAGTGCGGCATCAGCTTGCCTGAGTATTCGACGTTACATTACGTGTCGTTACGATCGGATGAACTAACACGTAATGTAACGTCGAATACTCAGGCAAGCTGATGCCGCACTACTCGGCCGCGAACGCCGCGGGTTTGCCGCGGCCGCGCCCCAAATCGTGAAGAAAGTAGGGGAGCCTAATCCTTTTTCAAAATGAGCGCGTATTTTAGTGAAGGGGGTCCTTTCTAAGATTCTCAATAGTTCAGCTTGTGTAGCTCTTCTGATTTTCTGCTCGAGCAGAATCTGATGCGTGATAAGCATTCCGATTTCCGAGTTACTCTTCCCGACCGCTCTTATGGTTCAACATCGGTCCAGTTCGGCTTCTTGATGCTATCTGTTTTATGTCAACCCAAAAAAGCTATGGAAGGAGGTACCGAGTTGAGTAGTCGTTTTGGAATGCGCCATGCAATTGGCTTCTTTTGTAGCCTCGCATTTTGAACTTGAAATATTCAGTGGTCAGGGCAGCTGTGGATATTGCTCGCAACCCTCCGGAATCCAGATCACCTCTAATGAATCTGACAATTCCTTCACTCATCTTATCTCAGTACCGCGCTTACATCCTCACAAAATTTTCACCTTTTGTATAGAAGCTCTAGAAACTAGCTTATGATAAGAGTACACCTATGTTAGGCAATGTTTACGTTGATCAGTTCCTCATATCCGCCGTTCCATAGCGTTCCCATGCGCGATCCGTCGGCAACATCTAAGGTGGGGTCCCGTCGAGGTATCTTGAACTGTCAAAACACTTGGCTCATCACCAGAGCGTGGCGATATGACTTTCGAGGTCATTACGATCGTCGTTCGGCCAGCCAGCCGCCTATCTTCTCACCTTGACAGCGGCTATACGAGGCAGACGGCTTCCAGCGTTTTATAGCGTCTTCGAAGACGTCGTTTCGTTATCGCTGACATCCAGTACAGTTTGAATGTGTAATTGTAACGAGTTATTGTCGCTGTAGGAGAATGGAAGCAGTCGTGAATTTCACGAGGCATTATGAGCTACCTGGCTGCTAATTAGGCCCTCAAGAAAGGGAGGTTGCATGTGTGAATTGAATTGTGTCTTCAGAAGGTTGTTTTATCTTGATGTTTTTCTTCGCATATTACGCGCCGAGTTGTGAGTGATTAGTGTTTAATGGCACCATTTTTATGTGCCGTGCACTCAACACCCATTCTCCATCGCAGAGTCAATTGGATCTCTGCAATGAGTTCGGAGCCTAGTCGATATAACCAAATTTCAGCTGACACGATTTAGGTTGAATGAATCCAAACGAGTAAAGTTGAAGCTCCTCGAGCTGTAGTAGATGCGCCATTCGTCTACGTATACGAGGACGGTAGTACTGAAATTCTAACCACCTTCAGGCTAAATCGTCAGACTTTACGCGACAATCGCCACACGACAGTTCCCCCGCTCAACTAGCCGATATCGCCGCATTCGCTAGCGCCGCCCTGTCGCCGTTGCGGTTTCACTGGCCGCGAGCGACGAGCAGCTAGCAAATCGCAGCGATTCGCAAGTCTGAATCAGAGATCTTAATAGTAACCGCGAACGTGACATCTCATGCATTCTTCTCAATCCCAATCTATACTTGACTTCAGAGAAACGCGATCCCAGTTCATGAAATTTTGTCTGTGATTAATTATCGATCTTATGCTAGGTTCAAAAAATGAGATAGAGTGATTATAACAATTCGAGCGGAAAAGAAAGTGTTGGTTACCGAAAAGCATTTGCTGACATTGTTGATCGCTTGTGTGTACCCATAACATTATAGGAAACTTAATGGGACTGTTGTTTACACCGTTTGAATGTTTGCATGAGCTTCGGAAATCGGGATAATTATTTTTCCTTTAGCCTGATTGGACCGGAGACCTTTTCGTCCCCTGATGTCATCATTTACCCGTTACCCATCGCTATGCTATCGAGTTAGCGCATCCAAGTAACCGATAGTGGTTGGATGTTTGACAGCTTCGTATGACCGGGTGGAACTTGTCTGGGTGGGGTTTGCAGAGCGGACGACACCCATCGCTCGACTCCTTTGGGAGTTCGCCGTTGCGTGTGCTATCATCCTCCACGTCTGAAACTTTGTCGTCTCACGCACATAAATTCTCCCGCTGACTGCAAGGCCATATTTTATCACCCGAGAGGTTTGCTACTCTACGATGATGGACTGGAGCTATTCTGCCTCAGCAGACGACGATCGCAATTTTTTTTCGAGACTTGGAAATGAGTTGATCTGGACCGAAATGTATTTTGCTATGAGCTATAGAGAATTTAGTGTTTGAAATCCCCTTTTTTAGAGAAGCTATGAAAAAATGCACGACTGAAAGCTTGGTAACTATCCCTGATTCAAAAAAAAAGAAAAAAACGTGAGCCAATAAGTATTCAATCCTGGAAGCCTTGGAAAAGTATCTCTAATATTGTGGATGTCGTAAGGCTCACAATACTCATTTTCTCTAGGGAATTTGTAGAAATTTTGATAGGCTTTTTTATTCAGTTGCTATTTTCCATGGTTCCCCGTCGATTAGTCTCTTTATACTCTCTGAGACTACAAGAAACAAGGAAGAACGATCGAGAACATTATCGCTGATGCTGCAGTTAGCCGTTGAGGTGTTTTTTGGCTGAATAAATGGGATTTTCCTTGAAAGGCATCAGCCATAAGTGCAGGCTTTTTTCGTTCGTTGACGTTTGCATAAACTTTCGGAGCTTACGCTTTTTGCAGCCTTGCGCCAAGTATTCTTCATCCGCTGATTACTTTCCCATTGTTGGCGCTGGTAGAAGATGTTAAAAGGACTTCCGCAGCACCTGCTTATATCCACAATGGAAGCCTTTTATTATTTTCTTAGTAATTTTTTTTGGACGCTCTGTTCGCGTTAACGAGTTGTTATCAGTTATGTTCCAGTTGGTAAGGGTCCACAGATATCCCTGACTTCCGCAACGTTAGACGGCTGAATGGCGAGTTTTCGGAGAATAGGTGGGGCAGTGGTATATTCAAGGCCTTGGAGAAGGGCTTTTTCTAGATTGTGGTCTTCTCTGGTGAATTCTATGCGGCAAAATGCTATACAAATTATAGCTGCGATAATGTCTTCAAGCAAGGTTAGGGCATTGTCAAATTCATGTCATTATTCAATTGAAAATCGTCATCTAAATCACATCTGACAAGGCGTTGCGATTGCATCTTCTTGGACCAAGCGGAATTTCTCCGTCGCTTTCCTTTCTTCCTCCTCTTGCACTATCTCTTTTCAATCTCCATAAATCTTCCTCCTCTTTGCACTTTCTCTTTTCAATCTCCATAAGTTAGAAACATGCCGTCTTTTTTCCCGAAACGTCATTCCAGTGCTTTTTGTCCGTACGTCCGTCCGTCGGACAGTCGAAAGGCGTAACGTTTATGGCCATAAATAAAATACCACGAAAAAACCAGTTCCCAAAAATAGGGGTGGGTGCTCTGACGTTCTTTTCCTTTTCGGTTCCTTTGTGCAATTCGTGTGCAGCTGAATACATAGCACCCTCAGACATCCCATATTCTTTGTGGAGTGCGCCTCGCATTAGTCCCATCAAAATTTAGGGTCCTCGAATGAACTGTGGCCCATAGAGTGAATTACGTTCATCAGTACAGTTCCGCGTGTTTGTCCTGCCAGACGATTCCACTGCCTAGTGATATCCCAGAAGATTGAAGAATTGCTAGGGTTGTGCAGGAAGCAAACAAGATCTGATCCTCAGCCATCTGCATAGCATGCAGCGCCACTTGCCCCCACACCACTTCCGCCCGCTGTGAAGATCGTATGATCATTTGCTAAAACAATTATATTGTTCACCAATTGAGCTACCGTTTCTGAGATAGACCTGGTACTCGAAGTCCTTTTCTGATTACTAACACAACTATGACGTGCGTACAGTGTTCACGGTCATCTCTGCAGCGGCTTGTTGAATTCGTGGCTCATCCTGGATGTGGAACTGAACCTGAAGTGTACGTCTCACCTCCTTGTTGCTGTCAACTTCATAGCATTAGAATGTACAGTTCTTTATGAAGAAAACAGGATATTCAAATGGACCTGGGACAGCCATGCAAATCGCAGCGGAAAAAGGCGTGGGTTTCACTCGAAGCCTCTTCGAACTGGACGGCTCGAATCGGCAGCCATTGGCCGATGTCAGACTTTGCGAATCGCGCGATTCGCTAGCGTCTGCGGTCGCGTCGCGGCCAGTGAATCACTCAATTGGCTGGTACCGCAACGCGACCGCGGACGCTAGCGAATCGCGCGATTCGCAAAGTCTGACATCGGCCATTTGCTAGCTCTCAGAGGTCCGAAAGATCAAGCTTATCGGTCCTGATCATTATCCGATCATTACAAAATACAAATCCTATCAGCAAAAAGCGACTGGATGTCTTCACGCTCGCCCAAAGAGTATTTCGATTCTCCAAATATTCAAGTGGGAGAGTCTGCACTCCAGTCTACTTGTCTGCCCCTATGCTAACCGGCTACGATTTTCTTCATTCCTTTTCTGACTGTATGAAGTCATTTCAAAGCAGCAGCCTGGCCGTTTGATGGTTCTGAAACTACTTATTCTACAAGAGCGCTGAGCCATCAATGAGCTCATTCTACGCTAAACACCGGCCACTGGTTTTTCTTCGGCTCGTCATCCATCACTCTCGCTTCCATTCAACCCCTCAATCACTCGTAGCTGGCCGCGTCTCGTTCAGCTATTCTTCGTTCGAACATTCTAAACTCGACCATTTTTCAATGACTGACATTTGTTTCAATTTTTGATCGATCTAGGCTTACACCAAAGCTAATGGGTGGTTTTTCAAGATTTCTGATGAATTATTTCTTCCGGAACACTAATAGCTTGCAGACCTGTAAGTTAGCAGCGTTGAGACAGTCTATCTTTTATACAGGACGACGAGGTTCAATTCCCAAAGCATTCGGAGGTAAAGGTTACTGTAGCACCTCTGAAGAAATTTACATATTTATACTTGTAAAATTTAATTGAACAATTAATGAAGGCGGCTTCTAACCTTGAGTACATCGTTTTACGCACAATAGATACCGCAATAAACTGAGCCTAATAATTGTTTTCATGCCGGCTAGGTCTTGGATCGCTCACAGCCGTCGTCAAGTTTTTTAGCCCTTTATTCTACATATATTTTTCCCAAAAAGCCAAAGCTGGTTTTTCGAGCTCACTTGGATGCTCTACCCTGTTAAAGGAATCTTCCGCGGAAAAAGCTCCGCCTCCATTACCACAGAAAAACGATACCCCTTAGGCCCCTAGCCTCATGAGCATAGCAAAAAGAACGGAACATAAGCGTTAGTTTCGATAATACTAATCCTACACACAAGACAAAATGATCACTCAAAATGATCACTCTTTCCGTGGAAGATTCCTTTAAGGTATCGTTTTCTGTGGTAATGAGGGCGGAGCTTTTTCCGTGGAAGATTCCTTTAAGATGGGTTATGTTTTGAATGTCGTAAATGCAGATCGAAATCCATAGGCGAAAGCAGAGCTGCCCGATTATTTGTTTACTTAATTGCGGGAGCAAGCGTAAATCAGCGTGAAAAAGAACACCGGAACGC
>MU897173.1:0-12704 GCA_036418205.1 Ostertagia ostertagi | reverse complement strand
GACTGCAGTTCTCGTTAGGCTAACATACGAATGTCCAACATTTGTCGTACGCCATTTGGAACCTTATTTCATTCAACCGCTTTTCTTAGGCAGGGTGAGCAATATAAGCGCGTCCTCAACCACGACTCGCTCCATACTTCCTTTTTTCATTTCATTTTTCCTTCTCACATCGAATGTCACACTCAAGTTGAGCAAACCCACGAAGAATCTGAGCTGCGAATTTTCTGCTGGCGCCTCGTATAACTTCGTATTGTTCTGATCACTGTTCGTTTTTATGTTTTTCATGTTTCTTCGATGAACGATTATGATAAACTAATTGAGAGATACTGCAGCTAGTTGTGCTAACTTCGGGATAAACACAGGTATCTGCAGCTCTTTGGCTTCTCCCACCACTTCTGTAGATGTCTCCATATGTTTGAAAGAGATAATCAATATATAGCGGGGAAACTTATTTTAGCGCATTATATAATAATATACAGTAGTGTAATATTATATAATGCTTGGCAGTTTTTTGCACATTGAATTTTTGTGTATGCTGACTATTATTTTCATCAATTGACGCGTACATAATGCCATTTTTGGCATTATCTACGTGTCAATTGATAAAAACAATAGTCAGCATACAAAAAAATGTCTCTTTCCAGTTAATAATTTCGTAGGTAGGGCTGGAGGTCACATGGTCCGCCAATCGTTTTGTACTGCATTATTTGGGGAGAGAGTTTACAAGGAATGTTTGAAAATTTCTATGTAGATTGAAAGGAGACCTAGGCTGATTGCTAAAGTCTTGAGCGCTGTAACAATGATGATCCTCAAAACTTTCTGGAAAAGATGTGAGCTTTCAAAGTTGGCAAAAGAACGTCTATGAGGTGAGCTACAGGCAGTTGATGCCGCCATGGCGCAGTGGCAGGTTTGTCACTCTGCAAGCTGCGGCTCCCTGTCGGTGGGCACAATTTAGCACATTGTGCTTTACAAATGACGGGAGTGGTTTATTATGGATTTTCATCGAACGGTATCATTTTTGTTATCTCATTCATCCATAGCTCCTATAAAGTAAGTTGTATATATTTATCAGACAAAAATGAACTCAACCATGGGGCCTTAGCGCCAAAAACCAATGTCATATGCATGATATGACACCAATCATCTGTGGCAAGTTCAAGCGCGGAAAATTTTTGTGACTTTGCACGAACTTTGAAAAGTGATTGGCCATGGGATAATTCACAGCTAGCCGTGATCACAATAGCATTTAGAACCTGGAGACGAGCTAGACACGCAAACTGGTCATACTTCTGTGATGGATCACGGCTTAGCAAGCGTGTTCCTTGTGTATCTTCCGTGGCGACACCATTTCGAAGTCATCAAAACCGACGCGGCTTTTGAAAGGAGCCTTATTCAATAGAAAGGATGAGATCTCATCCACACCTCCACGGCAGTGAGGTGAATCACTATTTTCTCTTGTCTGTGTGCTCTGATTCATTATACTGGCTTTCTAAAAGTGTTGGCTCAAAGTGAGAGATTCCTTTTTTGTCGGGACAACAATAAGTGTCGTGTCCAAGATTTTGCGACGGCTTTCGCGATTGTTATACATAAATTTTTTAAGTCGGCGCAAAAATTCGAATTCCGCCGAAGCTTTGCGTGTAAGTGTGAATTTGATTCCTGATAAAGGAAATGAGATTCGGTTTTGGTGCAAAGCCACGACAGTCGTGATTCCAACGCCTCAAAAACTTTCTTTTTCCAACTTTGAATGCTCGCAATCCCCCAAAGATATAATAGTTCAGCTGTTTGCAGGTGGCAGTTCTAGTGCCCATATTTGTAATTAGCATTCAAAATTCCGTCGACACACCTAGGTCCACTTTCAAAATTCCATGGGAACTTTTCCTGGTAAGGCATGCTTTAACACATTGACGCCCGCACTGATTTCGGCGCATGTCACACATGTGAGATAGCTGCATTACCTGCGTACATATCCGGCGATGCACAAATCTCACATTCGGGACATTTGTGGGAATTTCTCTACCAGGACCTATTATATCTCGCTACAACATTGTATTCTAAAGGACCTACACAAGACTTCACTGCAACCCCTTGGCTGGCAAGCTGATTGCTTCGACCTTCTTTGTTACACGATGTACTTTTTTCTCGTTTTTTCTTTCGCTTCTTACTATTTTTTCCTCAGCTTCTCATCAGAAAATATATACAGTAATTAGTAGCTATTGGAGTTTATGTTTGAACAGTTCATGAGGGTTCAAACTGAGGCACTGGTTGTGCAAATTAAACTTTCAAAAGTATCTTGAAATTGAGATGGGAGCAGCCATACCATTCAAGGCAATAGTGAAACTTCTACATTCACAGGAGTAAATGAAAAAAAAAAGACGATAAGGGAGCATAAATGAAAAGGCGCAACGCGCGGTGCACATGTCACGATGTGAGAGTTTTGACGTGCATACCCGGCGACATATGCGGGCTGCAATGTAAACATGTTGACAGCATCGCGCGTTTTGGATTTTTTGGCCGCGTGAGGCTGGCGCAAATTTGGTGGCGCTTTCGCCTTGCCTCATAACCGTGAATTTAGAGAAGCAAATACGCAAAACTTGTATGCGCTGAAGTGTTTCCACTGGCATTCAAAGTGTTCGACTTATCGGGAGTTGCTGTAATGGAAGCTCGACCAAAAATGACGTTGTTGTGGCTATGAGAAGGAAAATTTCAACTCATTTTTGCTTCAGAGGTTCCGAACTTAATTTGTTCGTTGTTGTTTCAGTAAAAACAAATATCTCACTATGCAAATATTTTTGTATTTTTTTCACTCCTATTACACTTTTTTTATCCATGTGCTTACGTCAATTTGAATACGAGGAATGAACTGAACAGACATTTTTGTAATGCCTGGAAAGCTGCCAAACTGTAGCATATTTGGTCATTCTACAATATAAACCACGGATATTTTGTTATGTTGATGCATAGCTTGTAGAAATGAAACAAAGCCTGCGTCTAGAAACAAAAAAAACAAAACAACCCAACCCCAACAAACAATAAAAGGGCAACGGGTGTGCACCACCAGTTGCACAGGTGTGAGTTGCGTTGAAATCATAGGTGACCGAATACATGGTGAGTCCTGTCTCACGTATGTCAAGAAGCAAGCTAAAGGAGTGAGGGCCTTGAATCCATTTTTGTCAAGGAAAGAAATGTTCTCCCGATGAGGAACCTTGAGTGGTGCGTGCAAAGAGGTGGAGCTTGAATTTTAGTTTTTTTTGCGGTTTTAGTCTATAACGGATTTTTTTTTCGTTCTTGACCACATCTACATCACAAAAAAATATTGAGAGAAAGATATCCCAACTAGGCTCGGAATTTCTACCTTATCCACCATATCCTTTGTTTATTGGGGTATGTAACACTTGTATTTGCTTTAACCCATTGCGGACCGCGTGCTGCACCATGTGCAGCACGCTACCACGCCGGAAAGCATAATAATCTTCGATTTTTTCAGCATTTTGCTAAGTTACAAAATCAACGTTTTTCTTTTTCAGGCACTGGAGTCTCTTATATTTGCGTACTGGTTAAATTTTTGATAGATCATTGGGCCACTGATAAAAGAGATGACAAAAACCCACGGAGGTGCAATTATAACGGCGGTCCGCAATGGTTAATATGGAGCTTGCACGCAAGCAAAAGGAATTGCTCACGCTACGTGAGAATAAAAGTAGTTCGAACAAATGCTTTACGTCTGCTCGGTAGAGTCAAGATGCAGTATGGAAGGCAGTTGCAGTTGATTTTTTGGAATCCGGTATGAACTCATATGGTGATATGGCGAGTGGCGGAAATTCGCTTAAATTAGCGGTGATCATTTGAGCAGGTGGCACGTTTTGGTTTTGTGAATGCAAGCGGGCGGATTCAGACCAGACTGAAGAAAGACGCTCAGAATCAGTAGCAAATAGCACGATAATGCTAAACTCTAGAGCCCCTCGCTTTATAACGAATAAAAATTCCGAGAAACCAGTCGCAAATTGAGGTGCTACAGTACATCTACCGTACATCTACAGTGGCATCCTTCTTGCTATGCTGGTCTTTGTTACTCAACAACGTGCAGCACTTAGGTGAACTTTGCACACTATTTTAGTTCACAATGCTCTTTCCATATGCTTGATTAATCCGCAATAAGATGGCGAACCTGAGACTTTCTAAATAGCTTTCTTTGAATCTTCACGAGCAGCACATAAAGAGAAAATGATAATCCCTAATGTGTAGATACACGCATGGGTTATTTATGACAGTACGTATAGAGCAAACCTTTCTTCACCGTTTTGTTGCTCGTACTTCAGGTGTATTATAGTATTGCTGAAAGCAGGATCAAAAGCGAAGTCGCGAAATTTTTTTGAATAGCCCCTCTTCTCCGCAGCAGTCACTTCCACCAGTACTTCCGCTGAAGAGGAAGGCTCGTTCCGACATCTTAAGGAAGCAAGTTAATGAAGCTATGAAAGTAATCGATTGAAAATTAACAAATTGATGTTTTAAATTAGATGCTGTGATAAACTGTGATGCTGACGATGGAGTGTATTGTCTGCTGGAACAGATTTTCCTATATCTCTCCGAACAGCTGTAAGCACACTTGTTCCATTGGAGGTCCCCTCTGGCCCTTTTGCCTGACCATGAAAGATACCTACCCATATCAAAGCTTTACCAAAAGCTTACAGATAAGGGTGCCTCTACAGGTCCGTCACCGTATAAATCAGCTTTCCCGGCACTACCAATGATTTTTTGACGATCAGTATTTTCTTCTCGTAATTTGAAAGCTATTCGGATGTTTGTATACAGCACATGCACAACTTTCTTCATAGGCTTAGAAGGAGGCGATCCCGCCGAAGCTTTAGTCAATAAGTTCTATGACAATATTTGAGGCCGAAACACTAAACGCTGAATATGGGTACAACCTTCTTCGGAGGAGATGAATACCCATTTGAAATAGCATTAAAAATTTCTTGGCCTGTGCTTTCTGATGCTTCTTTTTTTGTTTTCAAATGTGTCGCATCACTTGTACATTGCAAAATGACATTTCACCCAAAATGAACGCGGAAGTTCCTTCAGGATTAATTCAATGTTTTCTTCGTTAATCCATAACGACAAACATATACAGTAGCGGTCAAAAGTTTGGAAACTTTTTTATTTTTGATCTAGCGCCGGTACATAACGAAGTTGTCCCAAATTCACATATTATATACAGAATCAAGTGTAGATTACGATAGCATTTTAATTTCTGAAAAAATACGAATTTTTATAAGAAATGGCGCGTCAAAAGTTTGGAAACTTCTCAATTCCAAAGCGAATTCGGCAAAATAGCTCTCGAATCACATGATAAATTAGTTATTCGATGAGTAGCTGTGAATTTCTATGTCAGCGTCGTTTTTATTGACATGGAGTTGATAAAATAATTTTAGGACTTTTAAGTCGAACCCTGCACACTGTGAACTAAATCACATTGTTTGGTGGGATTCTTAACTGGAATGTGGGTTGAGCGACATGCCAGTTCTTCCGTGGGATGTAGAACTCAATTAGACTTTAGATCTTGACTTGGTCGCTTCATAACAGCTTCTTTTTCTGGGTTTAGGAAGGCGGCAGTGAGGAGGTAGGCCTGCATTGGGTCATTTCCACGATAGAAAACCCATCTTTTTCGGCCAGTTCTGACTATCGAAGGAGAAGCATTGTATTCTATAGACTATTCTTGTACTTAGCCCAACCCACATTTCGCTGGATACATAGAACTGGGGAATCGCCGAATGGTCGGACACATCATCCATGGCAATACTTCCACTATTTCTGAATGTTGGAATCTTATACTCAAAATGAGGTTTCCATTTGACTGAACACTTCACAGGGTCCACAACATCATTTTTAGGAAGATAGAAATCCTGCTCGTCGCTGAGGACAAAGTTTACCTCTCTCTCTCGGTCCATGTTAGCCGTTAGTGTGCGGAAGCCAGTTGGGCCATCCTGCTATTGAAGCCCAACAATGGCTTCTTGTTGGGATATCATCCGTGATATTCACCAGGTCGTGGCCGATGTTGGGCTGTGCTTGGACTTTCATACGATTAGGTTCAAACCAGAAAAAATCGTCTCTTAGTTGGCATATCGAGGGTACGGGGCGTGCCAACCACCCTTCGAAGTATTTGAGGAAGGGTGTTTTTCTGGTGAGAATACTTTTTTGTGAATGATCATTCATATTATGCTCACACGGCTCCGAAAACACTAAGAACATTAGATAGTATTGCTTTCGTAGAGACTGAACTACTGAGAAATAATTTCTATTTCGTATTCCGGATTGCAAGCTTTAAAAAAAGCTCCCGTAGAAAGCTTCCTTTGCATATGAATTCACATTAGAATTATATATACTCAATGGTTGAACTAAAATTAACAGAAACAAGTAAACATTGAAGAGTAGGAATCATAATGATGTGGGAAACAAAAAGTTTCCAAACTTTTGACGCGCCATTTCTTGAAAAATCTTATTTCTCAAATATGATTATGGATTTTTGGAAATTTTAATATCGAAATTTGGATGCAATTCGTTATGCTTCGCCCGCGCTAGATCAAAAATAAAAAAATTTTCCAGACTGGCGCTCCATTTCTTCATAAAAATCGTATATTGTTGAAAATGATTACGAAGTTATACGAAATTCTCCCTATCGTTAACTGAATGTGATTTCTTATGTCATATCTGAATTTGAGGCAACTCGTTGTGTTTCGGTCGCGCTGGACCTAAAATAAAAAAGTTCAAACTTTTGACTCGCGTTGACAAAGACAGAAATTGTGCCCGATATTGTATTGGAGGACTCCAATGTGCTGCAGTATTTAGAATTTTCAAGTGTATAGCCTTCCTCGAGTGAGGCGAGCGGCAGTGGTGTAGTGGCAAGTGGCACACTTACCACACGCGCGGTCGAAGTTGAATCCTTGGTCGTGCGTCGTCCGGGCTAGCCTTTCATTCCTCCGGGTTGTTTAATTTGGTACCAGACTGTCCTGGGAGGAAAAAAACACTGACTTGAACATCGGCAAGTCATTGTATAGGCCACATCGCATTCAAATGCCACTACGAATGTACAAATGGAAGTAGAATGCGTGCCGCATCCCAAAAAGGGATTGATCAACGGCAAATGCTTTATCCTTTTATCCTTTATATAGAAGAGCAGGGTGGTCATAAGTAGTACTGCCTGTCTTGAAGTTGGAGTTTTCAACGTCGAATTCATACAACAACTGTTGCTACGTTTTTGTCGCTGAAACCGTATCTAGGAGCGATAGAAGAAAGTTACCTGTATGATCCTCAGATTTAGGGCCTCCACTATTTGACCCTAGGACCTTTTCTTGATTTCACTACTACTGGAGCCTACATCGGCTACAATTTCACGATGGGAGGTGCAAATGCCGATATGGCGGAGAAAAGCTTCTTCAATTGCACTTGGAGCTCCTTATCACAATTACCGGACTAGTTTGAAACAACATCGTCTCCTGCAAGCGTTCAGTGCAAATTTTTAACTCCTTGGGGACACTCATGTGCAATGATTGCCCTAAAGAGAACGATCACAACGTTCCCAGCAAGAATTACAGACTCTCTCCGCATACCATTCTACCTCAAATCAGAGAAATCCAACAATATTAGAGGCACAACTTGCTTCTTAGTTTGTGAGTGCTAAAGCACCTCTCTAAGGTCAATGCAATAAACACCGCTCATCAAGGACCAGTACCCTCGCTTGACGACACCACGCCGACATAGCCACCAATTCATATCCGAGCAGCCCTTGCGTGCCACATTCGTGCTGAAATTGGGTCTGCTCCAGTTGCGGAACTTTGACCAGTGAATTGTTCAGCAGGTACAGATTTCAAGACAGCTTTTCAGGCTATATGCGAATCAATTCCATTTGCTTCTTTGAATCGTCCAGTGGTCACCATGTCTGCGGCTCACACAAAGTCAAGCTGTCGTTTCAAGTCCCTATTTTTGTCACAAGTCCACCTGCTGCATAGTAAGAAGAAAGGATTCAGAAGAGGAGATTATCGGTTTGCCTTCGTCGTCCAGGCGTAACCTATGATGGTACCGGTTACGGAGCTTACCTCTGTATAACCGATTCCATGGAGATCCTCGTTTACCGTAGAATGAGTGCAACCTAGTGTTGTTGCCAACTCACGACTGGTAGCATTCGGCTGCGTTTCGAAAATGTTTAAATGTTCATCAACCCTCTCCCCATTTTTGAAATTCTTGAACTGAGGAAAAACTATGGCTTGGATTCAACTGACACATAAATTAAAGTTCAACCCAAAAATAAATAAGTAGCACATGCAGAAAAAAGTGAATCGAGGACAACGAGCAGGTGAGTGAGACAGTTCTATCATAGTGTTCTATAGGGGGTTGATAGGAGAAAGGATTATGGAAAAAATGCAACTGAGCAAAAACAGATGCATATTACCCCTTAAAGCTACCTGTTTGAGCCGTTGCAGCTGGTATATTTGAAGTCAAACAGAATGTAACAGAATGGTGCCATGTATCCGTAGGCGTGGCTGCCGCCCGACCTGGCTTTGTCTGTCAGCAGAGCAGCGACTCAAAGCATCGGGCCTCTCACATGCAGGAGTGGTTTCGACAGCATGGGTGCTTTTAAAAGACCAGCCAGGCCAGACTCTTGAGCCAAACATTACAGAACCACTAGGGGAGGACCTACAAATTCGTATGTCAATGAAAGAGCCACGAAAAGACGGGACTACAGAGAGACCCCACTAGAGAGTGAGTTCATTAGTTGACCCCGCATTCAAATCCAGTTTATGTATCCAATACTTTAGAGAGTTCTGGGCAATGTGCTAGACTTGCTTAATGTTAGTGACTGTTTACTTGACTGTTCTGTGGGTTATACATTATTTAAATCAAATAAACGGATCAAGTGATCTTTCACCTGCCTTCATTAATTTCGAAAAATCTAAAATTTTCTAAACCCAAATTTGAGCTGAAGGTTGAAATTTTCTGTGTGGATCATAAAACACGTAGTTAATAATTGTTGCAAATTTGGAGACGTTCCAGTGACTTTCAAAAGAGAAATCATGAAAAAAAACCGTTTGTTCATAAATTTCTGGCCACTACTGTAGCAACGGCAGGAAATTTATTGATAAACTTTTTTTTGTGCATTTCTCTCATGAGAGTTATCAAACCACTCTAACTTCTACCAGAAGTCACACTTAGAAATAGTAACTCATTATTTAAAATAGGCATATACATATAGCACATTCAGTTATGTATTGTTATTCAAAAAATACAAAATTTCTCTGTTTGATTATGGCTAGAACATTGGAAAGCACGCCACATGGGTTCGCGAATCCATTCTGGTGAAATCTTCAAGGAATGAGACAATTCCAATTGTCAATTGTCAAAACTCAGTAACGTCTATGAAGCACATACACTGCGACGCATAATTATAGTTCCACCTACAAATTTCCCAAAAACTTGAATCTGGGGATGTTTTTGAAAAAGGCTCTACAGATAAATTGTGACACATATAAACGCGAATCTGAATATTAACACGGAAATCCAGTTTGAGAAAGCAACAATTTTTTATCCTCATTTTTTCGAAAATACCCGCTTTGCCTATGACGCAAAATCATAGTTCCACCTCATGTTTCTCCGCTGCATTTTGCTTTTACCCAATCAAATTTTGAAATTATTACCCATTCAAGTTCCTTAGCTTATAGCAAAGGCAAAACCGCTGTCAACTTCCGTAAAAGGAAAATCCTAGCAAAAGAGACGCAGGAATTGTCAAAGTGTCAGCTCACGCTGGAATTTGTCGGGGTGACTTCATAACGAACAAATTTCTCAAGGATGCTACAGGATGATTACTGGGAGGAACCCTGATTACTATCCGACCGAGATAAGCGCCGTATCGTGAGAAAATAATACGACTTTATCCAGACGGGTACGGAAATCAAAACTTCTTCAAAAGTTAGTGTCTCAATGGAAGCAGTTTCACGTGTTTTACAACACGCTCGTGACAGTCCATGTCTGGAAGATAAGAAATACGCTTTAGTGAAAAGAAATCAGAGAAGAAAACGAGCCATTTTTCTTAAAAGTTTTGCTAAGTAGAGCGAAGTGAGGACACTTTTTTATCTGTGATATTTTGGAACCTCTGACCATCCTCCTGATCATTTTCTTCTCCATACATGTTGCTACGAAGTAAAAAACCGATCTGAGAAAGAAAAACGTTAAGAGAAAGAAAGACGCAAATCAAAAGTCACAAATGAAAGAATGTCACCGCTTCACTCGACTTGGCGAAACTTTCTAAGAAAAATGGCTCGTTTTTCTCTATGATTTCTTTTCACAAAAGCGTATTTCTTATCCTTCCAGACATGGACTGTCACGAGCGTGTTGTAAAACACGTGAAACTGCTTCCATTGAGACACTAACTTTTGAAGAAGTTTTGATTTCCGTACCGGCTGGATAAAGTTGTATTATTTTCTCACGATAAGTATCTCCGCTCTCAAGAGAGTATCAACTTTTGAAGCAATTGGGGCAAATTAGCCGACTTGTTCAGTTACAGCTTGCACACAAACTCGGTCAAATCAATCATAAGCGGATTCAGTGAAGCACTTTGAACCCATGACTACAGAAGTACCCCTAAAGCGTGAAGTTTTGTCCTCAATGGCTTACAGTGGGCAGTTAATACATGGGATCGCATCCTTTTCCCGGTAGACGCCTGAAATATTTCACCCATCAAGTTCCCATTAAAGAGAATTCTCCTTAGCTCACTTGACAATGTTCAACAGAATTCTTTTCGGAAAGAATGGATCTCTGCCTGGAATTGGCACGACTCTATTAAGAATTCTTTTGTGTAGTTAGTGGCTGTCCTCATCCTGGTGTGACTTTCCTCCATACGCTCATACTTCCTACAGAAAGGTGGAGGTAGCAATGGATTTTGACTTGTTTTGTTTTCTTCTAGGCTCTAATTGGTGTGGATGGTCTTGTGGTGAGGTAGCATTTCTGGACATGTCACGCAGTTCTGCTTAATCGAATAGTCTCATTTCTTGATCAATTTATTTATAACAAAACAGCAATCTATTTAGAATAAAATAAAATTATTGATTTCTGTATTGAAAGATAATTGATTCATTCAGATTGTAAAACCGAAAGTTGTTTTCGGATCTCAATATTGTTTATGTATTTTGTTTGTTTATCATTTCTGTTGATGGAAATCCATTTTCTTTTTCAAGGATCGTCGAGTTTTCGGAGAAACTCAATTAAATCGTCCATTTTTAGTTCATATTTGTAATTGATAAAAACATTTTTAATTGAGCATTTCATTAGACTGATAATGAAGATATCTGTGTTATATCCCGACTCGCTTAGTTGTTTTTTGGTATATTTTAGTCTATCTATAAAATCTTCCTTTCTGGAGCACGTTCGCGCTATTCTTAGGATTTCAGAGTAAATTGTATTTTGTTTAATATGACATGAAATGTTTGTTGTTGAGTTTGGAAACCGTTTTATGCTAAATTGGCGTGCACTTATTATTTTGTTCATGGTTTGAATGCAATAGAAAACAGTCAAATAAAAAGAAATTTGAAAGAAGAACTCAAACAATACATTACACGCACCAAATTCCAAGAAGTAAAGCAGCACGATTTCCGGTTCTTCGAGAATGGTACTTTTCCTAGGCAGAATGAACTAGTATTCAAAATGAGCTTCTGTTCCTAAACGCGATACTTGGTACAAATTAGGAGTAAGTCAATTTTAGGTTGGTGCATAATATCGTAGCGATCGCAATCGGCAAAAACGTTCAAAGCAAAACCCAAAAGCAAAGCCAAGCATAAAACTAATCAGTGATGTTCTTCTCGTCATTATTTACGACTTTGATTCCATTTCGCAAGAAATTACCAAATTCAGAATTCAAAAAGGGTACTGAGCTCGTTTTCAGAGCCTTCATTATTCCAAGCAGTGGAGAGGTGTTGAGGGTCAATTGGAGTAAGCTTCAATGATGAATTCCGAAAAGCTCCTATTTTGGCAGCTTTTTTCTTTATATAGATTTTCGCCCACCTTGATTTTCCAACTTCTAAGCACCATATCTGAGTACACTTACAATGAAGAAAATGACAAACAAGGTATTGTAGAGCGGAAGAAGTACTTTCAAATGATATATGTGGTTTCCAGGGTACGACTTGTAGTCACTGAATTTGTAGTTCGAAAAAATACCCTACGATGTTATGCTCCAACCCAATACTTTCAAAAGGGTAATTTTCAAAAACCACTTGTCAATTGTTTTTTGACCGCTACTGTAACAGTGGGCATGGGGCTACAGTATAGGCTACAGTATATATGCAAAGAAAGGAAATGCGTAAATCCTTCACAGCCGTCTTGCTATTTTTTTCATGTTCTTTTTCTTCTTGTTCACTGTAGCATACCGTAAATTATAAGAAGGCTCATGTTGTAATACTACAGCATGAACTTCCTATGCATCAATGACCACTACAACGGTAATATTTAGAAGAGCTTACATCAAAGGACATTCTACTGTACATTTCTACGTGCGGTTTTCTAATGTGTGGTCTAATCTTTGAGCGGTGAAGGTCGTGCTTGCTGCTGCTCAATGCTTCATCACTCGAAGACCGTTATCTTATCACTTTTTCTATCATCCTACTATCTATCCTTATTTTTCCTATTCTTTTTTTTGCAACTCGCTGTAGGCTATTTAAAAC